>JAOTQJ010172002.1:0-25073 GCA_025642045.1 Solanum sejunctum | reverse complement strand
GCTGCTGCAGGTGAGGATAGGGCATAAAAACAGAGGAAACTCTGCCAAAATTTCGGTAGAATTCTTAGACTTTAAGTGGTGGTTTTACGATTTAATATTGGTTTAAGTGCCTAATCGACACGAGACATGGCCCCGGGGTTGGGCTGTGACACAAGTGTAGGCCAAGCAATAGGGAGAAAATCACTATGGTAATTCTTTAAATCACATGGTGAAGAGGACAAAGTGATTGAGCATTTCTTGGTTATGGTCTCTGAGGTAAGATCGTCTGTTAGAATTTCTTGGTTATTGTTAATCAATTATTCTTTTAATTGCAGAAGAAATGCTCAAGAACTGAACAAAAGCAAATTAGATTAGAATAGCATAACAGTGACTCACTTGTCATCACTGTCTGTGAGTCAGTGCCAGGACTAGATGTTATCATCAATACTCGACATAAAACTTAATTCCAGCTCTTTTTCTTCATCAATCAACGTTGAACATGACACTCTATCAATTGTTGAAGTCGAACTTGAAAAAAATCATAATACTTCAATGTATTAATATACTATTTAAAATTAAATAACTAATAAATAATAATGAGGAAATTACATACCATTTATTTCATTCCATAACCATGTACAAGCACATATTAAAGCTTCTACAATAGTAGGATGCAATCTACTATGATGCGGACTAATCAACCTCCCACTTGTGCTAAATGTTGATTCAAAAGCACCGGTTGACACAGGAATAGCTAAGAGGTCACGAGCCATCTTTTGCAAAGTAGAAAAATTCATTCCATTTGTCTTTCACAAACTCAAGTTATCAATTGATGGAGTCGGAGGTAACAAACTTTCTTCTAAATATAAATCTAACTTAGATCTTGTCTCCATGATAGCTCAACTCGAAGCAATAAATCTATCAAAACTCGATAGTCTATCACCTTCAATATGATTAGAAACTTCACTTGAACTAGATAATTCAAATGACTCCCTTGGAGAAGATAGTCTACTTTTATAATCATGAAAGAGATCATAACAATGAGATTGAATTTCTTAAATTTTAGTCGAAACATTTTCACCATAAATTTGTGAAGAAAGGACTCTACCAACTTTATCTTATATCTTGGATCAATGGTTGCAGCTACACCCATCACAACATGTATATCATCCTAATATTTTTAAAATTTCAATAACATCACAGATGTCATAGAGCTAATCAAAGGATAAATGCTCTTCCCCCAATCTTCCAACTCTATCTTGATTTCACAAACTTTTGTAAAGTACTGATTAGAAGTTGGATATTGAGTTCCTGAAAATTGTTCGGTGATATGGTAAAAGAGTTTGAGCTTGCAATAAACATTTTCTGAATCACTCCATTGCTCTTCAATTAGATATGACTTATAATTTAAGTTAGTTAGACTCAACTTCTTAAACACTTCTTTGTATTCTAACGCTGTTCTCAATATTAAATATATTGACTTCCAAGGGGTAGGACAATCATACTCCAAATTCTTCTTACAAGAACAATATTGCAGACGTGCAGCTTCTTCAAATCTCTTAATTCTACCAGCTGATCCAATTCAATATAAGACATTATCACGTACTTTGCTAATACTATTTTCTATCACCTTTAACCCTTCTTGCACAATCAAATTTAAGATGTGCGAGACACAACATACATGAAACATTTGGACAGCTAATAACAAATCTCTTTTATTAAGTTTCTCATCCAATAAGGTTCTCATCATTGCATTGTTAATACTAAAATTATCAATTGTGATAGTTGATATTCTTTGTTCAAGATTCCAATCTAACAAGCAATTAACCAAAGCACACATAAAGTATCTTATCATGTGGAGCAGGGACATAAACAAATTTAAAAATATGACTTTGAAGACTACAAGAATCATCAATATAATATCTAGTAATAGCCATGAATCCCTTTTTGTAGCTATTTGAAGTCCACATATCGGTTGTTATTGCAATATTATTCATACTTTATCCAACAAGTTAGAAGTTTTTGATTTCAAATTGTCAAAAATTTTCATATGTAATTTTTTATGGAGTTTTTTGAAACCATCTTAAACATAGGTTGAAGATTCGCAACAAAGTTTCTAAAGTTCACATGATCAACTATAGAGAGTAGATACTCATGTAAGATAATGGCATATGCATGTTTTTTACGTGAAACATCTTGATCAAAATAGTGCCGTCTATCATCGCCCCCTGTATCGCCCTCACTTATTGACTTATTAGGATATTTAGGCATATGATCCCACATAGACTTCGTCCCACAATTCTAGCATATTTTTATCGAGCATTGCAATACTTACACTGATCATATGGAACACAATCAACATATACCAACTTGAAATCCTTTCATGCTTTAGAATATCTCTTTCTTTTCCCGATTGAACAACTTCATCAGTTTTTGAAGGCCTTGGACTCTCAGCCTCTGTGAAAATAGTATTAGAAGATGAAGCAGGCAGATTCTCATCATTTTTAGTGGTCATGATTACCTATTACAAATATAGAAAAAAGGGGTTAGATTTCCAATATATATTTTTACAAATACATCAAGAACTGAAATAGTGTAATAGTGTATACTAGTAGTTTGTAAGCTGTACATACTCCTAACAACTATGGTTTGTAAACTGTAAATGCTCCTATTGGCATTTGGCAGGCAAATGATCTAGTGGCTAACATACAACTCTCTAATTTTAAAGTTAAGAGTCATTTTCAGAATTTGACAATAGACAGTTTCTTTAACATAATATAGTGCTTCAGTAAACCAAAGCATACTTTATAGTTTCATATATTATACTTAAAATAAAAAATTCAGCTGGAACTTCTATGAAATCTTGACGATTTTAAAAGATGAAGAAGACGGACTAGTAAAAAGTTCAGAAATCTGAAAAAGAAAAACAACATTCAAGATCTGTAGTCATGAAGTCGGAACCCAATAAGGACTACATCTTTTTGGCCCAGAAAATTTGAAAAATATAGTGATTGAGGTTGAGAAAACTACAAATAGTAACATAAAGAAATAGTCAGACAAAACAAATGTTAAGATGAAGGAAGCATCAACCAAGGCAATTTCACAAATCCCAAATCAGAAGAGAAATAGTACTTGAAAATGGAGTTATAGCACCAGTTGAACTGTTGAAGAGATGAAGAAATCTGAAATTGGAAACTCAAAACCCACTAAACACCTGAAAAAATCAGAAATTTGAAGTTGATTAAAGATTCATCATGGTTGTCGACTGAAGATAATGTTGCTTGGCCAAGAGAATATTGGGGCATTCAATTTTTCTTTAATCACAATACCCGATCCATTTGAAATTTAGGAGTTGGGCCTGTCTGCCCTACCCTAACCTATTATAATTTCTTAAAAATAATATTTTACCCTATCCTAACCCAACCTGCCCTATTTAAACCTTTACCCGCCCTGCCCTATCAAGGGTATAACCCGCCCTGTCTTGCCCCGCCTGCCCTAATTGCCACCCCTATATTACTTTCACCGAAGTGATCATGGAGGAGAATTTGAAAGCAGAGCATTTAAAAACTTCTGCAATGAAGAAGGGTATTCACATAACATTTTTGCCCCTCACTCTTCTTAACAAAATGGAGTAGTTGAGAGGAAGAACAAAACTCTTCAAGATATGGCTAGAAATATGATTTGTGAATACTCTCTTTCTTACCATTTCTGGGCAGAAGTGGTAAGTACTGCTTGTCATATTCTTGACAGGTGTCTAATCAGGCCAATTCTCGAGAAGAGCCCATATGAACTTTGGAATGAAAAGAAGCCAAATATGAACTACTTTCATCCTTTTGGCTAAGAAATATTTTGTTCACAACAATGGTAAGGATAATCTAGGTAAATTCGACCTTCAGAGCGATGGAGTTATCTTTCTGGGTTATTCTATCACTAGTAGAGCATATCGAGTTTTTAATAAGCGTACTTCCACTGTAGTGGAATCCATACATGTTATTTTTGATGAATCTAACCCTAACCCTAAGAAACGATGTAGTTCTGATGATGAAGATGCCACTAACAGTGATAAAACAACTTTTAAAGTATCTACAAACAAGGATCAGTTGACTACTGTGAAAGAAAGTCAACCAGATGTTAAAAATGTTCCAAATTAATGGAGAAGTGAGCCTGACTACCCTAGGAAGTTTATTATTGGTGGCATCAGTGATGGAATGAGAACAAGGGCTTCCAGCAAAAGAAACACTGACATTGTTCTTATATCTCAATTTAAACCTAAAAAGATTGAAGAATCTTTAAAAGACAGTGATTGGGTAAATGCAATGAAGGAAGAGTTGGATCAATTTGAAAAGAATCAAGTCTAGACCTTGGTCCCCAAACTTGAAAATGTTATTATCATTGGAACAAAATGGGTGTTTAGAAACAATCGAAATGAGGCTGGAGAAGTAACTAGAAATAAGGCAAGACTTGTAGCTTAAGGTTACTCTCAACAAGAAGGAGTCGACTATGATGAAACTTTTGCCGCTATAGCAAGGTTAGAGTCTATTTAAATTCTTTTTGCTTATGTTGTTTATAAAGCTTTTAAACTTTTTCAAATTGACATTAAAAGGACATTGTTAAATGGATTTATTGAATAAAAAATTTTTGTAAAACAACCTCCAAGTTTTGTAAATTCAGATTTCCATACCATGTGTTTAAACTTTTAAAAGCTCTCTATGAACTCAAGTAGGTCCAAGAACCTGTATGAACGCCTAAGTAAATTTCTTTTATCCCATGCTCAGTAAGTTTCTTTTATCTCATAGTTTTTCATGAGGAAGCTTTGACACTACTTTATTTATTAAACAATCTTCCTCAAACAACATTATTATTTCAATTTATAATGATGATATTATTTTTAAAAGTACTAACCCTGATTTGTGCAAGGACTTTGCCAACCTTATGCAAAGTGATTTCAAAATGAGTATAATGAGTGAGTTAACCTTCTTTTTGGGCCTTCAAATATTTCAAACTGATCGAGGGATATTCATCTGCCAAAGCAAGTATGATTTGAAACATGTGAAAAAATTTAGTATGGATGATGTTAAACCTACTAACACCCAATGAGTCCATTTTGCAATCTGGACCTTGATAAAAATGGTAAGAATGTTGATGAATCAAAATATAGAGGTATGATTGGATCTCTACATTATCTTACTGCTAGTCATGTTGACATTATATTTAGTGTTTGTAAGTGTGCCAGATTTCAATTTGCTCCTAAAGAATCTCATTTGGCTGCTATCAAAAGGATAATTCATTATATAGTTGAAACTACCTCATTTGGACTATGGTATGAAAGATCCCCTATACTTGATCTTCGTGGTTTTTTTGATGTAGATTATGCAGATGAAAAAGTTGACTGAGTTTCTTAGAAACTGTTTAGTATCTTGGAATAGCAAGAAACAAAATTGTATTTCAATTTCAACCACTGAAGCAGAATATGTAGCCATTGGCTTATGTTGTGCTCAGGTTTTGTGGATAATTCACCAATTAACTGATTTTAATACAAATGCTAAGCCTGCTAGATTACTGTGTGATAATTCAAGTGGTATTTGTTTGACCAAAAATTTTGTTCATCATTATAGGGCTAAGCACATTGATATCAAGCACCATTTTATTAGAGATCATATTTCAAATGTAAATATTAAAATTATTTTTATTAATAGTGAAAATCAATCGGCAGACATTTCTACAAAACCTCTTCTGGAAGAAAGATTTTGCTATGTTAGAAATCTTCTAAATATTGTTTTCAAACATATTTAGTTTTTTGTTGGATATTTTTGGATATATTAATTGTTTAATTTTTATATTTGGTTCTTCTCCGATAATTATGAGTTGCATTTAATGAGAAGTTGATTCTATTCCTTTTTCTGTATGATTTTTGATACTTTATTTAATGTGATGCACTTAATTTGACAGCTAGCGTTTGGATTTTTCATTTTTCTTTTCGAATGATAGACGCTCCTTTCCTTTCATGTCAAATTGTTTTAGCTTTTTTTTCTTCTTCTTTCCTTCTTTTTCTTCCCCTTCTTTTAAGTTCTTAAAAACCCTTCTTTTGTTCTTTCTCTTCACTCTTCCTTTTCTACTGAAACTTCCATGCCTCCTCGAAAGAGTTCAAGGTTCAAACGGACGGGCATTTCCTATTTCCCTATTTCCATTGACTCTGAAAACTCTTCCACCCTTTCATCTCCTCCATTTTTCAACTCCTATCCTACATCATCTCTTAAACATCCTATGCTTGTTCATCTCTCTAGTGATCAAACAAAGAAATTGCAGTTTGACTTTGAAAAATCTCTTGATTTGAAAATTGATTTTTGGTACTCTTCTAATGAAATCTTTTTTCAATCCCTAAGGACTAAGACCATCGTGTATGACCACACTATTGATCTTGATCTTCTGATGACTCTTCACTATCCCATTAAGAAGTTTTCTAATACCAAGGTTGGGCTAAAGTATTTTCTTCCTCTCCTAAAATGGTTTATGAACCACTGGTCAGATTATTCTATGCCAACATTCGTTCTTCTAAGCTAGGTGAAGTGGAAACCCTGGTTCTAGGTAAGAGAATCTTCTTGGACTATGATATTATTGATGAAATTCTTGAAATCAATTGCTCTGATTTATCTCACTCCATTAAAAATGCTTGGTCCTCTAAGTTTGATCTGTCTTTTGAAGAAGCCAAAATGGAATTTTCTTCCAACCGCTATGTACCTTGTCCCTCAACCCTTGGTTTCAAAGATATCTCATTTGAAGCCTATATTATTCGTATGTTATTGCAACCACTCCTCTGTTGAGAGCGGGTTCTTTCTCCTCTCTATCTGTTTGAGATACTTTCTGCACTTATTGCCTTCTTTCAAAGAAAAGGTTCAAGCTTTGGGCCTTTCTTCTCAACTACATGATAGACTCCATCATCGATCCCCCCAGTCTCTCTTATGGGATGATTATATCTTGTATCCTAGAAACTAACTTTGTTTTCCTTACTGACATTCCATCTGTTGTTGTTAAGTAGTTTTACAACTCTAGGGCTTTTGACAACATAGAGTATGTTCTTTCAAACGACTCTTGGGTACTCAAGTCTGATAATACTAGTCCTACTTCTCCTTATGAATCCTCTCGTCCTATCCTCACTCCTACCACCCCTTTGGACTCCAAGCTTCTTAAAGAAATTCTTTCTAAAGTCTCTAGGATAGATGAAAAATTTGAAGTCCTTCAAGATCCGCTTCTCTCTAGTTACTGTAAATTTGACTCTGTCGCTGACTCTGTTGAAAAAATTCACTCTTCACCAAGGATATAGGTATTGATGTTGCTAAGATTCATCTGAATCTAGACCAGGTCATCAACGAGGCTACAAAATTTTCTCAAATGGTTCAAACTAGTTTAGATGAACTCTCAACCTCTCTGACAACTTTGTTCGAAAACCTGAGACCTCTATTGTGAACACTTTGTCATATTTTCTTAGGCCTTGTAGCTAAGTAGTCATTGTATGTTTTTAGGACTGTTGCTAAGGGAAGTATGCTCAGACTATCTTATCTGTTTTGCTTACTCTGTTGTTAGTACATTTCTCCTTTTTGCTGATGTCAAAAGGGGGAGAAATATTATATTATGTAGTTGTATTATTACTCTGTGCCTATTGTTTTTGTATGTTATTTTCTACTGTTGCCTTTTGGTATTTTACTAGCAAGTCATCTAGCAGGTATCAAATCAGCGGGACCAATAAAAGGAACCGGTCAACTAATATACAACTACTTAAGGGGAGCAACTTAAGCGGTCAACTATACACAGGGAAGTAGACTATATAATCAAATTTTGTCATCATCAAAAAGAGAGAAATTGTTAGTGCTAATTTATTTTGAATAATGACTATTTTCAAGAAACCACAAAAGTGGAAATAACCTTAATGGAAAGCAAAAAGGAAAACTACAACTGGAAAATTTATCTTAAATCTGACAAAGTCGATCAAGGAGATCTAAAATAAGAAAAAGAAAAAGATATCAAAACTGATCAATCAAAGATCTTTTCCCATCAATACCAATTTTTCATTGCAAATAATCAGGAAGATTATCAATCAAAAAGGATATACAAAATCAAGAGGCATCAGGAAGATTATAGGAAGGATCTACGCGATTGCGAAGAATCTGGGAGATTGCATGAAGATCGTCATTCCTTTGTCTTACCCTTATTCTTGGAAAGAGGACCCATCACTACCTCAATCCAAGAATCAAATCCCTTGGGATGTTATCTTTTGAATATAAAAGACGCATCCGGATATCTCACAAGTCATGCAAGGCTACTATATTTGAAAGCCTTTTTAAATACTCTTCATCTTTAGAAAATCATTGTAATCTTTAGTTTTGTTACTGTGAAAAAAAAAGAGAGAAAAGAAGAAAAAAAATGAAAGAGTGGTCTATATCAATTAAAAAAAAATAAAAATAAAAAGAAAGAAAAATCTGAGTGTTATTCTTAAGTTTCAATTCTTGTATCCTCAACTCCATTAAAGGCTTGAAAAGATCTCCCTTTCAACTTAAGGGGACTGGACCTAGGATTCATATTGAATCTGAACCAGTATAAAAACTATGGTGTTGAATTTTCTTTTTACACACTTTATTTTCCTGCTTGTTTACTTAGCTGCTTTAGTTGACTACTTAGTTCATTAGTTGACTATCTAAAGTGCAAACTAAAAAGAAGAAAAGCAAAGGAAATTCAATTCACCCTCCCCTCTTGCACTTTCATGACCATTTCTAGTGTCTAGATAGCAAGTCAAATAAGTTTTGCACTTACCAAGATGCAACATTATATTTCACTTGATAATTTGAGCATATTTTGATATATCATAGAATTTAGATCCTCATAATCTTTTATAATATTGTGTTATATTGTATTAAAGATAACGACAAAATATCACTTTTATCAATTTGCAATCCAAAATAACTTGTTGAGATTCCATCACTTCATTATTTTCAAGTAGCTGCCCCTCTCATGAGGTTTTATGAAGTGTTATGTCGTAAACTCTTCAAGAGTACATTGCCTCTTTATATGACCATTTTGAACATTTGCTTCTTTCCTTTCAAGAATTATATTATTTGGGATCAATTGCATATTTTATGCATATCATAAACTTTGTCCTTCAGGAAAATTCAATAAGAGCATTTCAACTCTTAGTTTATCATTATCTCCCCCTTATGTTAGACAAACTAACATATATTTCAATCCACCTTAGAAAATTCATCTTTTATATATCATAGTATATTTATTAATTATCTATCGCATATCAAAATTATTAGATGAAAATCATATGGTCTCTGACCAAAAATCAATTAAGGGGAATATCATTATAATGTATTAGATTGATGCATATTTTCTTCTACAATTTGACATATTTCAAACCATGAAGCTTTGCTCTCATAAGCAATGATTGACCATTTATCTAAGGCATCTAGTGTAAATCAGCTTGGATATTTATCATTATCTTAATTATGTGTTCTGAAGTTTTACTCTTAACTCAATTATCTTGTACAAATAATTTTTGCAAATGTCAAACTTCAAGTTGACAATAAACGCACGTGTGATCATCTTATAGATGCATCTATTTATAATATTACATTACAGTGAATAGATCTATATTCATCTTTCATACTTACAGAATTTAGGAATTTCGATTCCAACATTAGCTGACCCACTCAACTTATCATGAGAACAAGCAATCTTGAAGAATCTTTTATTTCTTCAATATATATTTAATAAGTAAACTCCAAGTTTACCATGACATAAGCATTTTGCTTTAGTAAATTTGTTATTTATTATCACATGAGCAGATTTCAAATTTATTACTCAGGGAGTAATTTCATATTTGTTTCTTCTCAATTACTGTATCTCTCTTCTAGAGATGAGTCATGATCCTATCATAATAAAGTGTACATTCATATTGAGAAATTTTATTGAATACCATCACATTCACTTTAAAGAGTGTAATTCTGTATCAGTAGCATTTATCAAAGAGTTCTCATTCTTCAAGAGTATAATACAATCATCTTAGCATATCAATTTATGATAGCTTAGTACTTCATTCCATGTTCACGTGCATTATTCATCACTTTCTTCTTTCAGACATTATACTCTGCTACCACATTCACTTTAGAGAATGGAGCATAGTAATAAAAAATATTTTATAATTTTTCACCAAAAGTATATTATTTTACTTTAGTCGTCATTATATCATTACTATGGTGCATTAAGACTTGAACCCAATGCCTTACTCTTATAAAGATATCTTAGATCATAAATCAATGAATGGTGAACCCAATATCTTATTATTATGGTGCATCAGGACTTTAACCCGATGACTTAGCCTTTTTGGTGGGATAGAACTTGAATCTATCATCTTATCATTAATCAATAATATAATAATCAAGCATACTAAAAATAATTTAAAATTGTTCACAGCTTTATTTGTATAATATTTTATTAACAACTTCACAATAACAAAATGCCACATAACTATAAATATTTATTTGTAAGTTTCAATCAATAATCACACAATCATTTACTGATCGTCACAGTAATAGTGGTTAGTATTAATTTTGACATGATTAATCACTGCAATAAATATGCATATTAGAGTATATGTATTTTCAACAAGCAAACAAATTTAGAGTATTATATAATAAATCAAAATCAAATTAAGTTTGATTCAATAATGAACTATAATAATATGAATAAATAAACTAATACTAACAAAAAATTAGTACTCATATAAATTATTATATTTACATGTTTTATTCAATCCTAATTTATAGGAAATAATCATTAAATGCTTAGGACGAAAACTCTACACTTTTATCAAGCTGAATGATATGTGCTCATAATCATATTATTTGCGCCAATAGTTTTGCAAATATCAAGTTGTAAGATGACAATAGCCAAATGTGAGACTATCTAGATGGTGCATTTATTAGAACCATGTAATATCTTAATGTCACACTAAGTGTGTGAATGGATCCACAAATATCCTCATTTTCAAGAATGTACGGGACTCAATTTTAACTTTCGTTGATAATGGTCTCACAGTACAAGAAAATCCACCTTTAAAAGAACAAAAGTATTGGAATTAGTAATCTTTTGATTTACTATAGAATGTTCCTCAATTACCCTAATTTTTATCCAATACAAATACATGTCTGCCTATACATATTTTTTTATGATACCATGATATTTAATATTTTGAATGTAGAAGAATTGTACTCATAAATAGACTTAGTCTTTTAGCCTCAGATCTATCCAATCATATCATTTTTTTGAATGTATGACCATCTTCAAGTATTCATATCTTTCTTTTAGGCTTTTATAGAAAATAAGTGGAACCTTGATGGTGAGATATTCAATTTTCAAAATTTCGTCAAGATGATGATACAAGAATATCATAGCTTTAACAAAGTCTTGTTTTGATACTTTATTTTCATCTTAATGATGTCTCCAAGACCCATATTATCTAATACCCATGAATAGTAGTTCTTGCCTAAACTATGAAGGGAATGAACTAAAGTGTTGTAAGATTAGCAATGTCAATAAAAATTAATAAATAAATAAATAAATAATACCTTAGCCTTGAATCTTTAAGACGATAGAGTTTCGTGTTGATAACGTATTATGAAAGTATAAAGTAAGAAGAAGAAAGTAGAGGAGAGAGAAGATTTCTTATTTCTCTTGAAGAATATTCAGATGTATATTACAATGAAGGAAATCCTTATATTTATAGGAAAAACCTAACTTGCTCTCCATGTAAGAAACAAGTGGTCTCCAAGTAGATTTTTTTTTTCGTAACTCTTAAAAGAATCTACATAATAAACATTCACTATAACTCAAATATATATATTACAAAAGACATATCATTATAAAATGACTAAATAGATTAGTGGTACCTTTATTATAGGACTCCAAAAATAAGAGGTGGTTACATATTTGAGTATAACTAAATTATGTAGTATTCCAATATATACCTAATGGGTAAAATCAATTATTTTAGATATAGTAATCATATAACGAAAAAATTATTTTATAAATAAAATTTAACTGTAATGACCCTGAAGGTCATTTTTGAAAATTTTAGTCAAATTACTATTTTGCCCTTCTTAAAAGTTAGTTAAAGTCATTTTTGGTTGAATTAAAAAGTCAAATTTTGAAAATCTTGTAACAAGTTGGAGTTTGTAAAAGAAAGGGGTTTTAAAGGTTTAAGTTTGAAAAATTTGAGTTTTGAGGTCATTTTGAGTTTGAAGTATTCAAATGCAATTCTGTCAATTTCATCAGCTCCGGAATGCCGAAAATGGTCTAGGAGAACTTCTAGAGCTGAATTTTGAGTTAAAACAAAGATTTTAGGCCCAAAGTTGCATTTTCAGTTGATTCTGGATCATTAGTTTGACTTTGGTCAACATTCAAAGTTCAGAAGCTCGAATTAAAATTTCAACAATTTCAGTAGTTTCAGATGGTGAAACTAACGCTAGAAATGATTTCATTGCAATTTTTAAAGCTTCTAAGGTTATTTTGAATATTTGAGTCCTAAACTAGTTTAAACGAGTTTTTCTGGACTTTGTGTTGAGTAGACATTGAAATCAAATTCTGGCTTTTTCATTGAGTCTGGAATGTCATTTCAAGTAGGGTTTCATATTTTATTTATGTTCACAGTGTTCTGAATGTATTTCGTGGGTCCTAGTTGTGAATTGATGTGCTGTGTTATAGCTGATTTTTTATTGTAATCTAGTGCCATATAACTTGTTCTCTGTGTTCGCGCCATTGTCTCCACGTTCGCGGAGGTCAAATATTTAAATCTCCGCATTCGCTGATAAGGGGTCCGTGTTCACGGAGTAGTGGAGACCGCCGCGTTTATGGAGGGGTATTTACCACATGACCTCTGCATTCACGGTAATTTATGTATGGAGAATAATTGATATCTGAATAGTAATGATTTTTAAAACAACGGGTTATGCCACTTTTCACCATTTACATTTTCAAGCTCGGTTTTAGACGATTTCGTCACGATTCTTCGAGTGAAGGCTATTGGGTAATTAATTTTTACTCCATTACTTCAATTTTGATTAATTAATTTGATTTTAACTTGAAATTGGAGACTTTTAATGGGAGAATTTTTGGGATTTTTCTGGATATGGAATTTTGATTTAAAAATTGAGATTTTGAGTCCATTTCAACTCTGTTTTTAAATTGGTTTTCACTGTTAGAATCCTTATTATGTGAAAAATATTTTTATGTACTAAGTTTCAGATTTTGGCTACTTTTCTCAGCATGAGTTTTTTTTAACCATTTTGCCCTTTTCACTCGAATTAATTGATTTATAGTGTTATTAGATACGTTATATAATTATGATGCTATATTTAATTAGATTGTGATGTTTTGGGTGCAAATTCGAGGGAAAAAGCTTCAATTATTACTTCATTTTGCTACTAGTTGAGGCAAGTAGAATTCTAAACTTTGTTAAGCTTACTTGAACATTATATTTCCTTTAACTATGGCTTGAAATGATTTAGATATATGTGGTTGATTGAGTTGTACTTGATAAATTGGGAGAACTTGATTAATTGTAAATTTCATCTATGATGGGAAAGTGGAATAATGAGATTGATACTTGTTGACTTATGATACAACATTGAGATACTTGGTGATATGAGAATGTAAATTATGGATTGTCTTATGTTGGCTAATTGTTGGAGTTGGAAATATTGTAGTTGAGTTCCTCTTGTGAGTTAGAAAATTGATTGTAAGCTTGAAACAAACTCTTCATTATGCCTTTTTGTTGTGATATTTAACTTGAGATGATGTATTTATTATGAAGTGGACTCTTGCTTGCACATATTATCATTGCATCACACACACACACACAAAAACACTATATATATATATATATGTTTGATGTGCATTTTGATTGAGTACCACTAATAAAATACTAATGAGAAATAAGGGATGGGCTACATGAACCGTGACATATGACACAAATGAGAGATACAGGATGAGCCACATGAACAGTAGCATGAAACACAAATGAGAAATAGGGGACGAGCCACGCGAGCCATGGCATGTGATATTAATTATATATTGGGGTCGAGCCTCACAAGTCGGTGTCATGAACCGGTCCTGGTCATAACGGCGGCTATGAGGTCCCCACCTATAGACAAGCCAAATTCCTAATTCCAGGGTACTTGACCTGGATCACTAGTCACAACAGTACTAGATATGGGTGAATAAACCAACACACTCTACCTGGAACCTCAAAGTCAACTGTACAGATCTACGATAGGCACAAGCACACACCTATATATACATACATAACAATAATATACATAACCTAGAACACTTCTACCTATACAAGCTACTACATAGCGCAAGGCCAATATCTGGATATAAAAGATCACAATCAATGGGAAGGAGACTACAAAGTATCTTAAGCTACCTATGCACCCTCGATTTCTCCTGAGAGGTCACGAATTCCCCAACTCAGTAATTGCGGCTAGTCCTTAGACCTAGACCATAAGAAGATGCAGAAATGTAGGGGTGAGTACCAATAATAGGCACCTAGTAGGCATCATCGACTGACTGAGTGAAATATAGTAAATATAGTATACCGAACATAGAAACTGCAGTAAAGCTAGCAAATCTGAACCCAGGTTAAGGAATAAGCCTGTATGGAGAATCATTATACCCTGATTGAACCAACCCAAGTTATGTACAATGATACTGATAGACAGAAACCGAGTAGGCCCTTACCACAAGTGTCAATGAACTGAGACATAATGTTGTACGCAGGCGCAAAGCCCTAATACTTATGCCTGAATACCAATTGGGACCCCATAAACCCAAAAGGTATACCCGCGCAAACCCTCAGTAACATAATCACCACAGAACTGAATAGAATCATCACAGCAACTAACTCTCCATATTACATGATCAAGGGGTCAGTTGCATATGGAAGTAAGGCCATAATATCTATGCTTAAACGCCCTCTGAGCCCCCATAAGCCCAGGAGGTACACCCATGCATAATCAGGGTATGTATAGGCACATGGATCTATGAGAAGTCATCTTGGTCCTTAGTCCAAAGTGCCATGTAACAACTGGGTCCTCGACCTAAATTACCGAATCTCAATCGAGTCTCTAATGTTGTGTCAAAATGTGATATCAAATTCAAGTGTGTACATATGTAACAGTAGGGAGTATCCCCTCCGGGAGAAACAAACCCACTAATCATGATCAACTGGGTCTCAGACCCAAAGGAATTATTGTCCGAATCTCTCTAAACAAGTAACAGAGTCTAGACCCAAAATGTAGCCAATGAAGGCCCCTGACCCAAACATCAACAGACATCTCATTCGTGGGCACAAGGACTAAGACTCTGGAGAGTGTCACCCAAGACTCTAACTCTCGAACATGGATATTGTAGCTTGAAGCGCCAGAAGCATCATCTAGGACTCTAGATATCGAAATAGTCACTCAGTCGACCAGTCTATCTAGATCTGAACATCTAAAGTCATATCATGCCTCAAATAGAAGTCATCCAACCCCATAAACAACCATAATTATCACCTCCCTCAAATAACAACAAATACCACAACCTCAGGTTAGAGAATTAACAGTATCCCAAAGTGTATATGTCACTGATTAGTGTTAAACCATTCCTAACAGGGCCAAATATGCCAGAATCTAGCCAACCACGTGTAAAGAGAGTAGAGCATGGAAACTATAGCTATATGACAAGTATCTACAACCACCTAACTTAACGAAGTCAAAGTCACACCAGAACTAAGTCATAGTACCGCATATAATCAACGAACAATCTCATAACCAGCATATCTTAGTCCCATCAGGCTACAAAAGCATACAAACAAAAGTTAAGTAGAATAAATACCTACCCCATGGTATCAGCCTATATACGACCCTTACCAGGCCTCCATGTAGTCAATAACACCAGCCAACATCGAAACTATAACTAATACATCTCCAATATCGGGGGTAACCCCACAACACCACATACCATGCACAAAAAGTACAACTAGTCATATGTCGCACATATATAATAGCTCAACTCACCACCAACACCTTTCCCAAAGCACAACTATAATATTTTCCAGAATATAACATGATGCCCCCAATTATCAGTAAATATCGCACGTATACAAGGGGTAATAGATGTATACAAAGCATATAGATCATAAGCCTCACAGAATCACGTCTAACTGCGATTATATTATAATTGAGGCAGCCACAAGTACTCAGAATAGATATAGATAGCCACCAGCCATTATCAATATCCTAACCAACCAATGCCTCTAAATCAGATATAGATACTAGAACCAGTGCACAAGGTAGTATGTAATCACTTTTCAGTCCCATAAGCTACTATATTTCAGTATGCTCAGGCCACACACATATATAAGTATGAGTCAAGCTCAGCGTACCTACCTGTCACATATTCTCAGACTAATCCAGTCCTTATCAAGCCTTCCCTTAGTTTGATAGTGCCAAAACTCAACAAATAGAGTTGCTACCACTAATATAACCCTCAATACAACAACACCATCCCATGTCATATTATATATATATATACACACACACATATACATGTAGAGTATAACCAACTATATACAACATAAATTCCACAATGCAATCCATAAACAGTATATTTCTATACATTTCATCTCAATTACCCAAGTATTTTTCCTCAGTCAAAGGTTTAGGGAAAGTCTAGCCTACCTGGCAGTTGATGTCTCACATCCTGCATCAATCTGGCTGAGTTTTTTCCCTTCTGATTTCTTCCCAATGCTAACCAACTGTCAAAATAGAACCCACAAGGTTACCACGGTCACATTGGCTGTAAGATCTTGAAAAATGGGTGAAATTATATCAATAGCGCCTAAAATGAGAAAAAAAGGTCCATGCTGAAAATCTTGAATAAATCCCCATAAATGTTCCCACGTCACCTCAAGTCTATAGCCAGAAATTGAGCCTAAAATAGATCCCAGAAACCTAGGAAACAACTTAGTATTGAAGTTATATTTCTTATCAAAAAACATTTCTTACACACCTTATCGGTCAAATTTCAAAAAAATACAGCCAAATCAGAAATATATAAGCATACCACAATGTTCCTCTCCGACAATTGCACAATTTAGATAACAATTTCACTTAATTTTGCTGAGAAATGACCAAAATAATATAATGCAAAGTTTTCACTCATTTTTGTTATACAACCAGCAAAGTAACAAGGATTTTACCTTAAAATACATGCCGAAATAAAATTCTGACACCACCACTGCATTTCTCGCTAAAATTCGTCCAATAAGTCGCTTAAATCAGATATAAAATCCCAAAGTTATTGTTGAATGAAGTTGAGAGGAGAATTTGTATATACTTCCTTGGAACTCATATATATATATATACACACACACATACACACATACACACACATATACACACACACACATACATATATATATATATGTGCATGTGTATGTGTATGTGTACATTGTCACGAATCAAGCATAGGGCGTAGATGTGACATGGCGAATGAAAAACTCGAAGGGAACCTAATCAAGCCTCTTAACTTATCATTACACATCCTTTGATCGCAAAAATAATTAAATAACAATAAAACTCACCAACTTATTTTGTAGAGATAGTACTAGTCACGGGGAGGATGGGAATGGTCATGAGGAGCTCTGGTTCCTACATGATAACATCATGTAGGCATAGAGTATGCGTTAGTACATTTGAATATACTAAGTATGTAGTATGCAATAAAAAAGAGATAGGCAACATAATCGGAATGCATAATTAGGCATTGAATGAGCATATAGCAATATGGCATGCATGAGTGATGCTTGAAGTAAGACATGCTTACATAGAACATATTACATGTGTAGTAAGAGATCACAATTATGATGGCGGTCACACCTCATCATCCATGGTGATTGAGGTATCAACCCCTTAATTTGTTGATGGTGGTCACACCTTGCCATCTATGGTGATTGAGGTATCAACCCCTCAATTGATTGATGGTGGTCTCACCCCGCCATCCATGGTGATTGAGGTCTAGCACCCCCTCAACTAAGTGTGGTCAACTTGCAACACAATAGGTACTTTCATGAAATCAACATATATATACACTTCTTTCATCATCATAAAGTCATTCAAGTCATAGGTCGTGCAATGGAACATCAATGGCTCAAGAACCCTAAACCTGACATTTTATCAAATACTTGGTGGGTGTATAATGCTACTGTAAAATCATGCAATTCAAGAGGGAAATCATGCAAGAAAATTTGAAGTAAATCAACCTACCAGCACTTGGTAATACCACCTTGTAAAATACATTGAAACCCCTTATCAAAACCCATCATAGATCTTAGATTCATAACTCAAAACATATTTAAACGGTACACTTTAATGAAACTCCAACATAGTTCATAGTCAAATTCATGGTAAGTAAAACCAATAAGTAAATCAACTTAGAAATATGAGATTTATGTAAAAAGGAAGCTTGGGCAACATGGGTGAAAGGACCCAACAGCTGAAACCCACATACCTTGACTTTGGAGAATTCCTTGATAAAGATTGGAAATGGAGACTTGAAGTTTGAGTGAAATCCTTAAAGTCCGGAATGAGTTTTGGCACTTGAATTTTGAGAGAAATATTTGTCTAAGTGTTTGAGAGAGTATTGGGGAATGTCTTGTATGACATGGTGTTGAAATGTGGCTAAGTATAGGTATTTTCATGCATGGGAAGACTTAGGTACAAGACCCAAAAGCCTTGGATCGAGATAAAATAACTGGGCAAAAATAACACTGGGTCGCGCCCAAGGCGGGTCGCGCTAGGTACGCGAACCCTGGAAATTGCATTCTTGAAAAATTAAAATTGTGATTCGAGCGCTCTAAAATTGGGGTTAGACCCATCTCCTCAATTTTTCTCCCTAATTAAGAATATGAAGTTAGATTTTTGATATCACGCACGGATTTTGAGATATATAAAAATTATGATTTAAGGCACTTCCAAGGCATATTTTCGGGCACTTTTTGGGTTGTTTCAATATCTTCCCCTTGGGAACATTCATCCCTGAATGTAAAAGAAATGTATATAAGAAAATTAATCATGAAGAAATCAGCCCCAATAAGAATACAATAATGCACTTAACATCATTTTCAAAAAAATCTCAACATAAGTGTTAAAATTGTCATGAACTTGTCAACATAAACATGAATGCAAGCAATGACATAAAGGGCTGATACATGAGACGTAGACTTAGAATTAGTACCTTAGGCTTGAGTAGAATCGAAGAGTTAGGGATATCGCTTTTGCATGTTCGCTCCGGCCTCCCATGTAGCACTCTCAACTTGTTGATTCCTCCAAAGGACCTTAATGGATATCACATCCTTGTTCCTCAACCTTTGCACTTTTCTATCCAAGATCTCTAATGGAACATCTTCACAAGTCAATATGTCTTCAACAACACCCACAATATCCAATGGAACAATAGCATTCGGATCACCCACCTATTTCCTCAACATGGATACATGAAAAAATAGATGAACCAAGTCAATTTCACTAGGAAACTCCAACTCATAGGCCACCTTAACAATCCTCCTCAATACCCTATAAGAACCCATATATCTTGGACTCAATTTACCCTTCTTAACAAAACAAACCACACCCTTCATGGGTGAAACCTTCAAATAGACCCAATCACCAACTTTAAATTCAAGCTCCCTTCTCCTCACATCACCATAGGACTTTTGACGACTTTAGGTTGTTTTCAACCTCTCCCTTATCAACCTTACCTTCTCCATAGCCTCCTTGACCAGACCCAAACCCAATAAAGTCATTTGTCCCACTTTAGACCACCCAACTGGTGATCTACAATGCCTATACAGAGGGCCTCAAAGGGAGCCATACCAATGATAGAATGATAGTTATTATTATAATCAAACTCAATCAATGGAAGATGATCATCCCAACTACCCTTAAACTCCAAAACACAAGCTCTAAGCATATCCTCAAGAGTTTAGATAGTTCTCTTGGCTTGGCAATTCATTTGAGCGTGAAAGGTTGTACTAAGCTTAATCTTGGTACCAAGACCCTTTGGAACAACATCCAAAAGTGAGAAGTGAATTAAGCACTATGATATGATATGATAGATAAGGACACCCCATGTAATCTCACCCACTCATGAATGTACAATTTGGCATAGCCTTCGGCCCCATAAGTAGTTTAACCGGTAGGAAATGAGCTGACTTTATCATCCTATCAACCACAACCTAAATAGAATCAAAACCCTTTCTAATCTTAGGACAACCCAACCACAAAGTCCATGTTCCTCTCACTTCCAAGTTGGAATCTCTATATCTTGGGTTAGGCCACCCGACCTTTGTTGTTTGGCTTTGACTTGTTGGCAACTATAACAACCGGATACAAATTTGACAATGTCTTTCTTCATAACACCACACCAAAACACATCCCTCAAATCTCTATACATCTTGGTAGAACCAGGGTGAATAGAACAGGAAGAGTCATGAGCCTTATCAAGAATCTTCTTTCTCAAATCATCAACACAAGGCACACACAACCTACCTTGGTATCTAAGAGCACCATCTCTCCCTTGGGAGAAAACCTCCACCTTACCCTATCTCACTAAGGCCTTCAATTCTAACAAGGAGGGGTTAAGATCTTTCTTTTCTTTTACCTCATTGACCAAGGAATATTTTGAACCATCAACAACTACAACACCACCATTATCAACCTCTTCCAACCAAACCCCCAATCTAGCCAACCAATGGACCTCTCTATCCACCTCTTTGCCCTATCATCAATATGATCTAGGCTACCCATAGATAGCCTACTCAAAGCACCCGACACAATATTAGCCTTACTGAGATGATAATGTACACTCATATCATAATTCTTAAGAATTTCTAACCACCTACTTGTCTCAAGTTGAGATCTTTTTGAGTGAACATATATTGGAGACTCTTATGATCGGTAAACATATTAACATGCACTCCATACAAATAATGACGCCAAATTTTCAAAGCAAATACCACGGCAACCAATTCAAGATCATGAGTAGGATAATTCTTTTCATGTACTTTGAGTTGCTTAGAAGCATAAGTTGTTACATTATTATTTTGCATCAAAACACAACCCAAACCAACCCGAGAGGCATCATAATACACAACAAATCCTTCCAACCCTTATGGTAGAGACAAGATAGGAGAGTAGACAAGCTTATCCTTCAAGGTTTGGGACGTCTTTTTACACTCATTGGTCTATACAAACTTAGCCTTCTTTCGAGTCAACTTAGTCCTGGGTGAAGCAATACAAGAGAATTCATTCACAAATCTCTGGTAGTAACCCGGTAAGCCCAAGAAACTTCTAACGTTTGATAGGGTCAATGGTCTAGGCCAATTTCTAATCACATCTATCTTTTTAGGATCTACCTTAATACCATCCCCTGACACCACATGACCTAGAAAGACAACCTCTTTCAACCAAAATTCACATTTTTCATACTTAGCATACAACTTCTCTTCCCTTAATCTTTGCAACACCACCCTCAGATGATGCACATGCTCCTCCTCACTATAGGAATAGATCAAGATATCATTAATGAAAACCACTACAAATAAATCAAGGTGGGGTTTAAAGACCCTATTCATAAGATCAATGAAGATAGTCGGTCCATTGGTCAACCTAAAATACATAACCACAAATTCATAGTACTCATACCTAGTCGGAAAGGCTATCTTGGGAATATCTCCCTCCCTCACCTTTACTTGATGATACCTGGATCGAAGATTAATCTTAAAGAAGTGACTAGCCCTTTGAAGTTGATCAAACAAATCATCAATTCTTGGTAGAGGATACTTATTCTTGATGGTGACCCTATTAAGTTGTCAATAGTCAATACATATTCTAGGGAACCGTCTTTCTTCTTCAAAAACCACACCAGTGCATCCCAAGGTGATTAGCTAGGCCTTATAAAACCCTTTTTCAACAAATTCCTCAATTGCTCCTTTAATTCCTTTAACTCTGCTGGAGTCATACAGTAAGGGAAAATAGAAATGTGTTTAATATTGGGAAGGAGGTCAATACTAAAGTTTATTTCCCTTTCGGGAGGAACACTGGAAAGGTCATTTGGAAAGACATCAAGAAACTCATTTACCATCGGAACCGACTCTAGTGGAAGGACTTTGGACTCAACATCCCTAACCTTCACAAAATGATAGAGACACCCCTTAGAAATCAACTTTGGGCTTTAATGGAAGAAATGAACCTACACTTGACCACCACATCATAACTCTCCCACTCAAAGACGGGTTCATTTGGGAATTGGAATTTGACCTTACAGGTTCTACGAGTATTAGAGGCATAATGTGCACGCAACGACATCAAAATCCACCATATCTAACTCAACAAGATGACAAGGCAATATTTTATGCAACATGCAAACGGGACAATATTTATAGATCTTTCTAGCAACAACAGATGCACCAATAGGAGTAGACAACTTATAAGACTCACATAATAATTCGAGCTCAACATGAAACTTTTTGGCAACAAAAGGAGTAACAAAAAAAAGTGGTACCCAAGTCTATCAATGCATATACATCAAAATCAAAGACTTTTTAATGTACCGGTGATGACATCGGCAACCTCATCAACCCCATATCTCCCTTAGAGTGCATAGAATCGATTGTGCCTTAAGGCAACACCTTGTTGACCTCCTCTCCCTAAAGGAACCGCATTTGCACCTCAGTATTGTGGACGAACATCTTTACCCTTGTTTTAATTCTGAGGACAATCAACCTTCTTACGACCCACTTCCCCACAACTATAGTAAGCACTAGTGTCCCTCAAACATGGGTCATCATGGCCTCTACCATATCTTGGGCACATAGGTCTAGGCACCACACTACCACCCTCTTGGGGCCTTGGGTAGTCATTAGCAAATCTCCCACTAGGAACATTAGAAAACCCTTGGCCTTGGTAAAACCAGCCACCCTTGGGACCTTGGAGCGTACCATAAAAATGGGCCCTCTTGGCCTCACTACTCCTCCACTTCCTCAACTTCTCCCCCTCCAATTTTTCGGCATAGGTCATAAAGCGGGATAAGTCGATGTCATTAATCAATATAGCGGTCCGGCATGCCTCATTCACCAAATTAGATACACCCATCTCAAACTTATTCATTCTAGACCTTAAGTTGGCAACCAAGTGCGGAGCATATTTTGAGAGTTGGTTGAACTTGAGGGCATACTCCCTCACACTCATAGATTCTTACTTCAAATTCATGAACTCCATCATTTTCGCCTCGCTAAGCTCAAGATAAAAGAACTAATTGAGAAAATCCACCTTAAACTCCTCCCAAAGAACCACATTGTTATTACTCTTCTCCTCCTTCCATTGAGTATACCATATTTGAGCCACCCCCTTGAGTTGGTAAGCCACCAGCTCCGCATTCTCCTCTAACCTAGAACTCATAATAGTCAATACTTTATACATCTCATCAATAAATTCTTGAGGGACCTCATCTACCTTAGACCCATAGAACTCTGGTGGGTTCATCCTCATAAAGTCTATCACTCGAGTTGCCAGAGTAGGATCATAAAAAGGTTGGACCCCTTGATTGACTTGATTAGCCATGGCTTGAGCTAGCAAATTGAGAGCATCTCAGAGCTCTCCATGAGCTAGTTGTTCCTCGGGTGTGTAGGCTCTTCTTTCTCTTATATTAGGCATGATCTAGCATAGCAAAGAATGTTCATTAAAGGGAAAACCTTACCTAACTTCTATAGAATGACATAGACCATAAAGAAGGGAAATATTTCCTAAAATATGTCATAGTCTCTTACTCATAGTTATGGTGCACAACACAACTATGAATCAGACTCTAATGGACGTGGTCTATTAGATGTCGAGGACTATTAACAACTTAGTGCTGTGATAAAAAGTTTGTCACAACCCAAGTCTAGGGCCTAGAAGTGACACGGCGAATGGGGAACCCAAAAGGGCCCCAATCAAGTTAGTTAACTTATCATTACACAGCCTTGGTCGCGGAAGCAATTAAATAACATAAAAAAATAGAATAAGGGAAAAGTGTCTAGGGGAAATCCTTCATATCATAAAACATCAAAGAGTCAAAGAGAATCAAGCTTATAGAATTATTACATAACTTATCCAACAACACCTCTAAACAAATAACTTAGCGGTGGCCAAGACAAGCAATTGGGCTCACCCTCATAGTCAAAATCATACAATAAAAGAAAGAGAGTCTTTATACATAGCATAAGATCAATGACTGTATCCTCGAGATTAAGGACTCACCAACATGCTTTGTAGAGATAGTACTAGCCACGGGGAGGATGAGGATGGTCGTGAGGAGCTTCGATTCCTATATGGTAACATCATATAGGCATAGAGTATGTGTTAGTACATTTGAATGTACTAAGTATTTATGATGCAATGAAACAAGAGATAGGCAACATAATTGAAATACATAATTAGGCAATAAATGAGCATATAGTAATGTGGCATGCATGAGTGATTCTTGAAGTAACATATTTACATAGAACATATTACATGTGTAGTAAGAGACCAACATTATAATGGTGGTCATACCTTGCTATCTATGGTGATTGAGGTATCAACCCCTCAATTGGTTGATGGTGGTCAAACCCGTTATCCATGGTGATTGAGGTATCAACCCCTCAATTGGTTGATGGTGGTCTCACCCCGCCATTCGTGATGATTAAGGTATCAACCCTTCAATTGGTTGATGGTGGTATCACCCCACCATCCATGGTAATTGAGGTCTAGCTGTTAGGACCCGCAATGTAATTTAAACCCCGAACGTCCTTAATTGGTTCGATTTAATAAAGTTTGGAACCAAATATAATATTTTACCTAAGTTAGGTCCTTAAGAATAAAAAGGGATGTAGGGTAAAGTTGGGTGTCCTTTTCTTATTGGCACAAGTGTATATGTGTGCCTATATATATGAGTATATCTTGTACAAGATATACATC
>JAOTQJ010171992.1:0-25073 GCA_025642045.1 Solanum sejunctum | reverse complement strand
TCACAAAAATGAACATTGGGCATATTACTAAGCTTTTGGAACTAGTTTTTATGCATGTGATTCTCACGACTCTATTCGTGCCATTTTTGGTTTCGCTCATCGATTCGCGGGCCGGTTGATATCGTGCGTATGTATAACTATATGTATGTATGTATATATATTCCGAAGTAGGTTGGATACGGCGGGTCAATTTGCCCATGGGCCGACTTTGCTTAGCTTAGAGACATAAGGAGCTAGGCTTGGGATGGCATCATGACGTGTGGGGGCTGGGCCGAGTTCCCCCTGGCTCACGGGAGTGTGTGGCACCGTCGCCTTGGCTCAATAAATAGGCATGTTGACCTTTATGCATTACGATACGTGAACACTTTGCGCCGTTGCCCTGGTTCACATATCCTATGACGTGAGTGCTTGGCCGCTGTTCACCTCTGCTCACTTGGGCTACAGTTGGGACTTGTGTTGGAGTTATCAGAGATTTGAAATTTCTGGTGTTAGGCTGTGGTATGGCGCGAGTTTGGAGGTCGTCATCGTTCCCGTCCGGTATGCATTATTTTGATGTTTGAATAAATAAATATTTTTATGTTTTCATCTAGTTTTGACTTATATATTTTATTCGGATTATTGCTCTCACTTACATTTCATACTTTCTACTTTACATATTCGGTACATTTTTCGTAATTACCCCCTTCCCTCGGGGGGATGCGCTCATGCCCGTAGGTACCGATGTATAGGTTAGAGAACCATCTGCCTAGGATCTCTGTCTGTCGTTGACGTGCTTCCTTTGCATCAGGGGCAGATCTTTTGGTATATACTTGTATATGTATTTTCAGTATTTTGCATTTATGTACATTCGAGAGTATGACAGAGCCTTGTCCCATCCTATGATTTAGTTCGTATGTTTAGAGGTCTGTGGATACATGTGGGTATGGGAATTGTGCTTGGTATGGCTTCATATGTGTGATACATTGTTGGGCGTTCTACCGCAATGGTGACCTTGTCGGCCCACATATATATATGTATATTGATGTTGCTGTTGGCTGGGTTCGTTGTTTGCAGGTGTGGTTAGTCAGTAAAACAGAGAAAACTTTGCCGAAATTTTGAGAAATTTCTTGGTCGTTATAAGTGGTTCCGGTTTGGTGTTTGTCTGGGTGCCCAATCGGCACTAATCACGGCCCCTTGGTTGGGTTGTGACACCTTATGCATAAATTGAGTGCTTAGGTTGGTCAAATTTTTAGTATAATCATGAATCTAGGGGCGGCTCGATAGGGTTATAAAAAAGCAATTGTCTTAGACCCCTAAATTTGAGGGGTTTTATGTTTTTAGGTTATAGTTTCTTATAGAAAAAAATACGAAGTAATATTTATAAGAAAAATTACTTTTTTCAAATAAAAAGAGCAAATTGTTAGAAGTAGTTTGGCATCCTCGATATATAGATTTGCATCTCCGAATCTTAAAATTTAGATCATAGAGGACCCGAACTCTAGATCTGCATACATTTTGGACATCCACACCTGAGCCCAAGTAACTTAGAAAGATAGAATTGATTGATTATGTTATCAATTGGAAAGAAATTATTAAAAGAAATCATTTATAAGAGAAACTAACAACTTCGAATGTCAAAGATCTAGAAGAATAAACTTCATAAAAACGTATATTAGTTTATTTCTTAAAATTTATGGCCTTCTTTCGATTTTTGCTTTAGGTGACTAATGTGCTTTAATGAACCCCACATGTGTCATGCCAAATATCTATAAGTTCCAAAACATCATGTTTTCAAAGGATTAGGAAAGAATTCTTCAATTGTTATCATGAGCTATTCCGTCTATATTGTGTACTAAGAATAAGCTATATTACTCCCCCAAGAAAAGAGGTAATATATAATATACTACTTAAAATCACTTTGCTTGAAGGATTTAAAAGGCTACTTTCCAGTTTTCAAAGAGCTTAACATAAAAATGAAAAAAGATCTACTTATGAGAAACTTTAGCATTCCATAGTGTTTCTCTGTAGCAAAGCTTTCTGTTCACGACAAATTGTTAGGATTCATTTGTTTTGTTGTGTATCTTCTTTAGGTTACTTTAAAATCATGCAAATCTTTAAAGTCAATATTATTCCTAGAATGCTCATTCACATCATTCTTGAGTACGTCTCAAAATTTTACTGTGTAATAAATTATTTATTAATCTTTGAAGCTTCTTAAAAGGAAGATACTTAACAGTGGTATTGAGACATTCACATGTTTGTGAAACTTAATTTGTAATGAACTATATATGTTGTGGTTTCTGGTAATAATGCAGATAACAAACCAATATTCATGCTTTATTTTCCATAGAAAATATCTTGCATAAATGCATTAGTTAGTTGTACCCTTCTCTTTGGCATTTGTCTTATAAGTAATTGTGCTATCACAACTCAAAAGACTTCCGAGGATGATATATGGTATTTATTAATTTTAATTTCTGCATTTTCTTTTCAGTTCCCCCCCCCTCAAAGTGTTCTCGATCTGTTTCACAACTGACTGATAAGGAAACTTATCTTGAGGACTCAAGTGGACAACGATGGAGGTAACCATGTGTAACAATCACTGTTCACTTTCTATCGGGCAGGGATGGCCTAAATTTTCATCAGACCATGGTCTGGATGTGGGACACTTGTTGATTTTCCACTATGTTCCAGGTCAGCGCTTCATTGTTCAAATATTTGGAAGAATGCTTGTGAAATGAAGAAGTTTTGTAGTGATATTAGCAATAGAAGAAAAAGAGCAAGGACTTGCCCAAAAGTAACTATCTCGTCTGAGCTATTTCAAACAACTGATATAAATTCAGTCAAGAAAAAAAGTAAAACATCTGATGAATCAGAGTCTGAAGAGGTCTCATACAAGCCAAATATCACAGACTTTGCAACAAACATTGATGCTGAAAATAGGAAGGGACAGTCAGTATATTCTGAAGAGGTCTCATACAAGCCAAATATCACAGACTTTGCAACAAACATTGATGTTGAAAATAGGGAGGGACAGTCAGTATATTCAGCTGTAAATGTTGATGAATCATTTTATATGATTGATAGAAATTCTCAATATGATCAAGCAGACATCTTGCAGAAGGAATGAGCAGTCCTCTAAAAGGTGACGGTGGAAAGGATAATCATGTTGAAACCAATTTACGATCACAAGAAGAACCAAATTTATATACTGAAAATGGCGACTTAGATTTAGAAGCACTGTTGTCAAAGCCTGGGGCTGGAATCACGGCAACCAATTTGGTTAGTAGACCAGCAGAGGATATTCCACTCCCAGGTCCAAAATATAAGAATCCAACAAAGCATCTCAGTTTGGTAAGCATCCTGTTCGAGGCAAATTGTTAAGATTCATTTGGTTTGTTATGTTGTCTTGAATATGGATATTACGGCTATATGCTTGAGGCAGTGATAGCTCAGCTGAAGATTTGTTTTACTCATACTATGTTGAGCTTGATCTTAGTCTTGAGCTTGCCAAAATTGTTGGAGTCACACATTGTTTAGTAAGCTTTATGTGGTCTTGGATAATCCCCCTCTAATGGACTAACTTTTGTATTTTGTTACGTCCAAGGTCCATTGCCTTAACAAATGCAGTCTCAAGTTTGTGGACTCACGAGCACACAGAAGATTTTTGGTCATTTTGTCTATTTATTTATACATAAATTTTTTTTCTTCTATCATTAGCTTCAACATCTAATTTCCTCTCTTCTACTAGCAATCATCCATAAAAGCTTCTTTGGTTTTCATCTTTTTGTCATATCTATCTAATTTCTTAGGTATTTTCTAAGTTGCTAAGATTTTCTCAAGTTCCCACGGGTGAAAATATCATTTCTACTTTCCATATTTGCCTTCAACACTATGTTTATTAGCAGTATCTATTTCCTAATTAATTGCTTCCCCTTAAATCGATAGGGCGTATTTTGTAATTCTAATTATTGTTGAAATTGTAAATTTGTTTTTCTTGATCATGAACAATTGAATCCTTAATGGTGATGTCAGAACAATATGAATTTCCTAAAGTAAACTTGCCTTTACATATGAAGCTTTCTTATACTTTGACATCACATTTCATTGAAAATAGAATCTTATGATCTGGTTGAGACTTAATTAGGTTCCACTACTAGCATCCCGCACTGTCCATTCTGCCAACATTTTCCATTTCAGTTTTACTATTTTACCTCTTTTCGATGATATGCTATGTTGCACAACTCCTCTTTTGTTAGTAGCATCAGTATTTTTTTGGCAATCATTCAAGAGGTATTGTGTTTCTTCTTAGTATTTGTTCTAACAACAACGAACTTCATTTTTGTCCATTCTAGTTGTTTCCACCTCTATTTAGTCTATTCTTATAGCAACTTTTCCTTTCATTAACAACTTTTTCTGTTACTCATCAACAATCAACTAAATCTAAGTCCACAATGTTCGAAGATTATCATTACAGTACCTCTTTGGTGTAACAAGCACTTCTTGTTTTTTGGTTATGAAATCACCAATAATTTTCACGTGGAGGACTCCACCACCCTTTTCTTTCTGATGATTTTATTTGCTATTCAAATGATATTTGAAATTATATCTTGTTCCAAACAAAGTAATAATAAAACCCACTTTGAGTTTCACTGGTTGTATTTAAAGTCAAAAGAATCATAATAATAGTGTAGACTATTCTTAATGATTATGTCCAAAGATATAAATCTCAATAATTAAGGAAATTCTCTTATTTCATGTGATTCAATAATATAGAAGTCTTTTCAAATGTTGTAAGCAACAATCTTTAGGATTTCTTTTTTAGGCAACTTAAAATTATGATTGAAATTCATTCGAGTCTTGGACTTCTTGGTCATTTTGGAAATATGAAGATCAATTGTTCCATTTGAAATTTTAGGGTTCATTACTTAAGATTTTCCAATATATGAGCTAACCTGTGTCTCCTACTCCATATAGGACATTGGCCTTTGAATGGCCCCTATTTCTTCCATTTGAAAAGACAAGTCTTTCCTATCAAAACATGTTCCCCTTACAAGCCCCTAAGGCTACACTACTATTCCCCCTTAACAGCTTACATTCTCCTTTTAGCCCTTCTTGACCAACTTGATACTTCAAAGATAGGAGCAAAACCGTTACCCATATTGAATCCAATCACATAACCTAAGTGCTTCTTTTGGATATGATATAGGTAAAAAAATTGGACTATTTATGCTAAGGTACGATTATTTTGGTACTAAGGTAGTTTCTAATAAAAAGTTTCACTTTCTCTAGTGGCTTTCTCTTTGGGGAAGAAAAGGGTGTATTTTCAGTAGCACCACCGAGGCTTTGCAAGAGCTTAGAATCAACTCAATTCCGGCTGCAATGCAGAAGGTATAAGGTTAAGACCAGTACCACAAGGAAGCAATTGATGTTGCGTAGAAAAAGGGAATCACAATTTTGGCCATCCATTTGGGAGACTGATGTGATTTACTCCTCCCAAACAATTGTGCTCTCCTTTTCTTGTTAGGTTTCTTAAATTGCAAAATAGGAATTAAAGAGTTTTTGACGTGAAATTGTCAGTTTCAATTTAGGGCTTGTTTAAATTCTCAAGCTTGAGCTTGACTTGACTTGACCAACTAGTGTTTTACATGATAATGTTTTTTTCCTAATGAAGCTAGGGAAGAATGACTTGTTAAAATGAATTCGAGGAGATAACAACAAATAAATTTTCTCCTGCTAGAGCAATACATGATATGCTTTTGATTTCATTCTTAAATATCTCTACAACTTATTTAATCTGGTTTCCTTTTTCAAAACTACCCATGGCCATATGCATGTTGATTGTTCTTTGAACTATCTTTGAGCGTCTTCTTTACTATTTGTTTTGTTCAAGATTTAGGAGGAGAGTACACAGGAGACACATCATCCCGTATGCAGTCTATTCGTGTTTGTTGGATATTGATGGCCGAGATTTCCTGGTAACACATTGTTTTAATATTGTTCCTTCTATCATTTGGTGGATTGAAATACTCTTACTATTTGATGTGGTGTCATAAGAATTAAATTATTTGAGTGAGAGAAAATACAATGCAAAAGTGAAAAAAGACTAAAAAATGAGACGCAAAATTGAGAAATAAATCCCCAAATAAAACCCCTAACTAACTATAGTAGACCCAATTATCCTTTGTGGCTAATCATATTTTCTAGCAAATTCAATTCGAAAACATAGACGAAAGTGATCTAGACCCCATGACTGAGCAATTATCTATACTATCTTAAAAATACCAACTCTAAAATCCTAAAATGAAATTACTAAAATACCCCGCACTTCAATAAATACCAAAAAATCAAAACCTCAAAAAAAGAAACCAATGCAATAGCCAAACAGCCACAAACCAACGCAATCCAATTGCTGAATAGCCGCCATTCCACTTCTTTAAAGTTGAATCGTCGCATCCCTCTCCAATGGCTGCGCTCTTCCTTTATTTATACCACAGCAACGCTAATTCCCTCCACAAAATTTCCCCACAAATCTGTGTATTCATTGCCGGTTCGCCCTCCTGCTTCTACTTCTCCCATCACAATACTCCCGGGTATATTTATGCTCACTTTTTAATGCTCACTTTTCTGGCTTCCGCTCGCAGGACATTGTTGCTTCTCCTCCAGACTAGTCGCCATTTGCTTTTAACACCGCCATTGCCATTAAACGCTGTAAGTCTCCTCTACAGCCAGTTCACTTTTCGCCCTTCAACGATTGTTAGACTAAAAATCCTCTCACTTTCTGCATCATTCTCTACTGTTGTACACCTATTACCATACGTAAACCTGATTATTCACCTTTCCCTGTCCGTTTTCAATCTTCCAGGTAAAACAGCAATGGATAGCGACTTTGGACTTTTCAGCCACACTGTCCCCATTAACAAGATTCCAACACACTCCACTAAATGGGTGATGCGCGCTTTAGTCATCCGTAAGGGATCAGTGATTTCACACAAAAACTCACGCCATGAAGGCACTTACCAAACGATTATCATCGTCGATGACAAGGTAATCTCATTCACACTTTTACACACTACTGTTCCTAACTTTTCCCCTAAATACATCTCTCACCTCCTCACCAAGATTTAGTTTCTGAGTAGGCTATATCGATTACATTTTACATACTACTGTGCTGTCTATTTTCGTCATCGTATCTCATGTCCCATCCCGGCCCCGCTGAACTAACTAACAGGGTACAAAGCTACAAGCGACACTCTTTAATGGCCATATCAACACATGGAGAGATTTCCTGAAGCCAAACAAGACCTGCTACATTTGTAATGGTCTGCGGGCTCGTGTCAAGCCCCAATACACATCGGTGCAAAAAGAAGTCGAACGATTTATCACAGAGAACACAATCATAAAGGAAAGTAACCATCGTGTATGCACCGACAAGTTCTCTGATGGATTTTTAACTTTGGGACACGCGGAGAAACTGGCAAATGATGCCGTATTTGGTAAATCTTTACTTCCCTTTCTTCTAAATATCACCCGCAAATAATACATTCCGCTGACCCATAGTACATGGAGCAGATTTTGCTATGCGTGCTACTTACCGTCAATCCCCTCATTGTTAAAGGCGAAAGCAAACGATGCACCATCGTTGGTACAAATGAACTGTAAGTTTCCCTATTAATGTTACATGTCCCGTGTAATTTTGACTTCATTTACCATGCTCCGAATTCTTTGGATTCAGCTAGGAAGGGACAACTATTACTTCATGGGGAGACTTGGCTGAAAACGATGGTGCCTTCCTTGAGAAGTTGAAAGATGATCTGCCTATCTTGGTGTTTTGTGACGTTCGCGTGTCAATCTATCAAGGTATTAGACAGCCTGTCTCATCCGCTTATGTAAATAACTTAGCCAGTTTTTTAATCTGCTACTGCTCGGTTTGATATGCTATTCCAAATGTAGGACTTTTTGGGATCTCAACTATTCCCGTGAGTACTATCCTGATCAATCCCGTGTTTGCAAAAGCATTGAACCTTCGTGCCTGGTAAACTATCCAACAATGTTATCTGCTTTCCGATTCATCTTTTACTTTAGCCAATCGACATGTGAACTTCGCTAATCTACTTATGTATCACACATAACTTATAATATCCAATATGCAGTCGTGAAGTCATAAAGACAGAAAAGAAAGATAGTACCCAGATACCAAGTAAGGTAATGAAAAGAGCCACAAAAATGACATTACCTAATATCCTTGATGGCAAGTTTGGCGATACGCACGTACTTTCTTACGGACACTTAACTTTCTGGCACATTCCATTGCACTTTGCCAAAATTACTTCAAAAAATGGTTCTTTACGATGTCCAGATATTTATACAAGTTCAAAGCGAAAATCGCAGCCATACTCAATAAAGATGAGCCATGGTACTCATCCTGCAAGAAGTGCCATAGGAAAGTGGATGCTGTACAAGATGCAACCTCTCTTGTAAACTGCAACCTCAAAAATGTGAATTATGAAATGAGGTTTGCCTTGCCAACAAACACCATCATAACCTTTCTAATAAGCATAGCATATATATTAATTATAAAGACTAAATTTACTTCCTATTTTTGAAAAGATACGCTTACACCTTGATGTTAGCTCTGCAATGCAACACACTCGAGTTATACTATTTGATGCAGCCGAAACCTTACTTGGTTGCAGCGTCCAAGACTATATCGCCGCAACTTCAACAAAGGTAAGCAAAAAAATCTGCAGGCCTAACTTGCCGACACATATTAACTCTAATGTATTCCACATTTGTTGCTTATTACGGAAGGAAGACTTTCCAGCATACCGCAAATTGCTGTTGAGTAAGACAAGGAATTCACCTTCTTGATGTTGAAAATTAAACCAAATTCATTAAAGAAGATTGAAAGACTCAAAAAAATTAAATAAAGAAGGATGAACCTAGTCCAAGATACATGTATCTAATCAAGAGTTTCTTTGTTTTATGACTATTTAAGTTTTATGTTTATATCTTTGGAAGTGAAAAAAAAATTTAGCCTATAAATAGGTGCATCTTGTAATTGTTTTTTTCAAGCAAGCAAGAAATAAAGTGCTAAATTCAAAATTTCTTTTCCTCTCCTTATTGTGTGAGACAATTGTGTGAGTGTATTCCTCTGCGCACTTAACATTTGGTATCAGAGCCTATGACGAGTATAACCAATAATATGTCGCTGCCCCGATTGAAGAAGGTGAATTATGATAATTGGAGCATCCAAATGAAAGCTATTCTCAGTTCAATGGATTGTTGGGAAGTAGTTCAGGAAGGCTTTCATAGAACCAGAAATTATCGCAAGATACTCGGCGGCTCAAACTAAGGCGTTGAAAGAGACGCGATCAAAAGATAAGATAGCTTTGTATATGTTGTTCCGAACTATTGATGATTCTGGCTTTGAGAAGATTGCCGGTATGGAAACTTCAAAAAAATCGAATGTTTATGTTCAACATAAAGAATGAGATATCTCAATGTCTCAAGGCGTGTGTCAATGATCCTTCATAGCTCTGGCATTTGAGGTTCAGGCATCTTAACTTCGCCGGACTCAAATTGCTCTCTCGTAAGAAGATGGTTCATGGATTACCATCGATTATGCGAAGGATGTGTCATTGGAAAGCATCCAAGAAGTAGTTTTCCTAAGGAAACAACTTATCGAGCGAAGAAGCCACTGGAGTTGATTCATTCCGATGTGTGTCGACCATTCACACCTCAGTCATATGGTAATCGTCGATACTTTGTTAAATTTATTGATGATTTTACTTGACACACTTGGGTGTATTTTTTGAAGAAAAAATTAGAAGTGTTTGAGAAATTCAAGCAATTCAAATTACTTGTTGAAAAGTATAATAGTTTTACATCAAGGCATTGCGAAGCGATCGTGGTTGAGAATTCACATCAACTAAATTCAATATATTCTGTGAGAGCACGAAATTCGAAGATTCTTAATGGCACCATATTCACCTTAACAAAATGACATTGCTGAATGGAAAAATAGAACCATTCTCGACATGGTTCAAAGCATATTCAAAAGTAAAAACTTGCCCAAGGAGCTATGGGCTCAAGCTGCCGCATGTGCCGTCTATCTTCAAAATTGATGCCCCACTTATGGACTTTATGATGTAACTCCTCATGAAGCATAGGCTGGAAGAAGATCAAGCATTGCACACTTGAGAGCATTTGGGTCTGTTGCTTATTCTCACGTCCTAGATCAAAATCATTCGAAGTTGGAAGATAAGAGCAAAAGGGTCATCTTTATCGAGTATGAGACTTCATCAAAAGCTTATCAATTATTTGATCCTGACACTTTGAAAGTGCACATTAGTAGAGATGTGAAATTTGATGAAGATGGCATGTGGCAAGATGCTTCAAAGGAAGAAGAAAATGTTTGTGATGATGTTGATCAAGTGGAGTCGACATCTTCTCCTCTAATTTTATATCCAAGTTTATCTACATGTGAAGTCGATGAACTTCAAGCTCCAAGAATGAGGAGATTGTCCAAAATTTATGAAGCCACCGAGGAGCTGCTTCTTGTGTGTCTCCTTGCGGATTGTGAACCACTTACGTTTGAAGAAGCATCGAAAGAAGAAAAGTGGAGAAAATCCATGAATGAAAAAATTGACGCTATTAAGAAGAATCAAACATGGGAGCTTTCTACTCTTCCAAAATATAAGTAAGCTATTGGCGTTAAATGGGTCTACAAGGTGAAGAAGAACGAGAAAGGAGAGGTGACAAGATACAAGGCAAGACTTGTTGCTAAAGGTTACAAGCAAAAACCAGGGAATTATCAAGAATTACTTGATACTTTCAAAGCATCGATGGTGAAATAATTTGAGATGACGGATAATGGCATCATAAATTATTTCCTTGGCATTGAAGTAAAGCAAAGTGCAGAGGGAATTTTTATTTCCCAAAGAAGATATGCTGAAAATGTTCTTGAAAAATTTGGCATGAAGAATTGTGCATCGATCGATACTCCAATGGAGCTTGGAGTAAGATTATCAAAGTTTGATTATGGTGATGATGTTGATCCAACTTACTATCGAAGCTTGATTGGGAGTTTGAGGTACTTAAAGTTCACGAGACCGGAAATCATGCATAGTGTCAGAGTTGTGAGTCGATACACGGAGAAACCGAAGTCAACTCATCTCAAAGCTGCAAAAAGGATATTTCGCTATATCAAAGGTACTATTACTCATGGCTTTCATTATTATCGAACTGAAGATTTTTGACTTAAAGCTTATGTGGATAGTGATATGGGGGAGATATCGATGATCGAAAAAGCACTTCATGTTTTGTATTTTTCTTGTGTGACACCGCTTTCACATGGTTGTCAAAGAAGCAACATAGTGTTACACTGTCGACGTGTGAATCTAAATATGTAGATGCATCGTCATGTGTTTGTCATGCAATATGGCTTAGAAGATTTCTCAAAGATATTCATGTGGAGCAAAAAGAAGCACCAGAGATTTTTGTCGATAATGTTTCTGTTATGGCATTGGCAAAAAATCTAGTTTTTCATGAACGAAGCAAGCATATTGAAATTCTATACCATTTTATCTGAGAACAAGTAAAGAAAAAGGAAGTCAAAGTATCATATGTGATGACAGGAGATCAAATCGCTGATATTTTCACAAAGCCTTTGAAGACCGATGTTTTTCGGACTCAAGAGTTTGCTTGGCATGATTGATGGAAGAAAATTTGGTTTAAGGGGGAGTGTTGAAAATTAAACCAAATTCATTGAAGAAGATTGAAAGACTCAAAAAAAATTAAATAAAGGAGGATGAACCTAGTCCAAGATACATGTATCTAATCAAGAGTCTCTTTGTTTTATCACTATTCAAGTTTTATGTTTATCTCTTTGGAAGTGAAAAGTTTTTTTTAGCCTATAAATAGGTGCATCTTGTAAGTATTTTTTTTCAAGCAAGCAAGAAATAAAGTGTTAAGTTCAAAATTTCTTTTCCTCTCCTTCTTGTGTGGGACAATTGTGTGAGTGTATTCCATTGCGCACTTAACACTTAGTCCATGTTGATCCGACTAATACAAACCCATGAATGAGTCTAATTGTTGAGGAAATCCAAGCTATTGAGGATCCTGCGCACCAAACATTACCAGATGGCCAACAATCATCTCAAAAGCAGAAAGGAAAGAGAGGGAAGCAAGGCATTACACAAGGAATACAGGCCATCAAATATGAAGCAGCACATATAGTGAAAGATGTACAATCCCTGCGGCCTCAAAGGAAGAGAGCCAAGAAAACAAATGACGACTATCTATAACTCCAAACTAAGAAAATAAAAGTCGAGGCACAATAGTGACTTTCATGACTTTGTATTTAAGCATTGCGTTGTGCCTCCAGTTTAACAATACTTGGAGATTAGCTTTTGGAATCTTCTTTTTAATTGACTTCTATTTATGTACTTTAAGTGTTTATATATGGCATACCTTAATTTAGTATGAATATATTTCTTAACATTGTTGTAGATTTGGGACCTTGAGTGGAAGAAAGAAACGTATTGAGAGAGGAGAGTAAAGTGAAGAACTGTTTTATTTCATTAAACTGTGTACAGTAAATGAAGTGTATAGATATACATATACACTTAAACCCACATTACTTACAATGTACTTGCACCTCATGGGATTGTTTCCCAAAACTAATCCTAACTAATCACAACTAATTAATTGGATTAACTAACTTAGCTAACAAATATAACTAACATACTAACTCAGTTAACTGCTTTAATACTCCCCCTCAAGTTGGATATATTGAGGAGATTCAATAATCCATTCTTGCTCAATAAGAAGTCATGTTGTGTTCTTCCTAATGCTTTGGTGAGCAAATCAGCCTGCTGATACTTAGTGTTGATGTAGATAGTTTTGATGAGCCCTTATTGGATCTTTTTTCTAATAAAATGGCAATCAATTTCTATGTGTTTGGTGCACTCATGGAAGACTCGGTTGGCAGCAATTTGCAGTGCAGACTTGTTATCGCAGAAGATGAAGGTTGGTTCTGTTAAATCCAAATCTAACTCCTTGAATAACCTTGTGACCCACACAATCTCAGTTATCAATGTAGCTAGGCTTCTGTACTCTACCTCAGGGGAGCTTCTAGACATTTTATGTTGCTTCTTAGACTTCTAAGAAATGAGGGAATCACCAAAATTCAGCATAAAACTAGCGAATGATCTCCTTATGCTGGGGCATGTAGCCCAATCTGCATCACAATACCTATTCAGTTAAGGCTTCTGACTGGAACTCATAAGCAACCCCCTTTCAGGTGCCATCTTGTTGTATCTGATTACTCTCAATGTAGCCTTCCAATGTGATACTTTGGGTCTTTGCATGAATTGACTCAGTGTTTGGACTGCAAAAGCTATGTATGGCCTTGTGATGGTGAGATAGAGTAGCTTGCCGACTAACCTTTGATACCTTGGAATGTCCTCATATACATTGTCTGGTTCAAGCTCAACACTGGTTAACTTTTAATTACACTCCAATGGTGTCATGCTAGCCTTGACATTTCCCAGACCTGCTTCAGCTATCAGTTCAAGGGTATATTTTCTTTGATTCATCAGTATGCCCTTACTTGATCTCATGAACTCAATCCCCAGAAAATACTTAAGCTCACCCAAGTCCTTGATTTTGAAGTGACTATGTAAACATGCTTGGTCTCTTTTATTAACTTTGCATCATTCCCAGTGTGTAATAAATCGTCAACGTATACTAGGACTATCACCATTCCACCATCCTTTTTCTTTGTGAATAAAGAATAGTCCAGATAGCTTTGTAAATAGCCTGAGTGTAGCAATGCTTCAGTCAACTTGGCATTTCACTGTCTTAAAGCCTACTTAAGTCCATATAGGGATTTCACCAGCTTGCATACAGGATTCTTTCCCTTCTCAGCACTTTAAAATCCTTTGGGAAACTACATATATACTTCTTCAAGCAGATCTCCTTGTAGAAATGCATTGAAGACATCCATCTGAAAGATTTTCCAATTCTGAGTAGCAACTAATGAAATGATGGATCTAACTGTTGCCATCTTTACAACTGGAGAGAATGTCTCTTGATAGTCAACTCCCTCAGTTTGGCTATATCCGTTGGCCACTAGTCTGGCCTTAAATCTGTAAATCTGACCATCAGCCTTGTATTTGATCTTGTACACCCATTTACAGCCAACAATGTTCTTCCCTTTAGGTAGTCTGACTATTTTCCAGGTTTAATTTTTTTCTAGAGCCTGCACTTTCTGCTGCATAGTGTGTATCGACCTGTTGTCCTTAACTGCTTCCCCAAAAGTTCTAAGTTCAACCTCTATGGAGAACCTAGATAGATAGGTTTTGTATTTGGATAATATGTTGTCATAGGAAACATATTACTCTAAGAGTGATGATGAGTTCTAATTGTCTGAGTCATATAATCCCTCATCCAAATAGGAGGATGAGAGTTTCTGATAGACTTTTTGGCTGGAATCTCCTCAGCTCTTCTAAGCATCAATTCAGTTATAGCAATGGGATCACTAGACTGGTCAGCAGATCTTTCATTAGAACGAGCTTCTGGTCCTGATAGATCATTATTCATGATTGTGACATCACTTTCTAGGTTTTCATCAGCTATAGAAATGGGCACCGGCAGCTCTTTGTCTTCATCACATATAGGAAAATCACCTGAAACTGCAGTAGGCTTAGTAGGAAATAATGGTTTTTGTCTGTTGAGCACTTGTCTGAAAGGAAACACATCTTCCTTGAATATGACATCCCTACTGATGATGAGCTTTCCTTGAGATAAATTGTACAGTAAATACCTTTTCTGAGTTGGTGAATATCCCATCAGTGCACAAGCCTCAGCTCTAGGAGAAAACTTGTCCTGTTTGATCACTTTGGTTGCATAGCATAAGCAACCTATAGTTCTCAGTTGATCAATGCTTACCCTGTGACATGAAACTACTCATATTGAGACTTGCCCTTCAAAACTGGAGTAACAATTTTGTTGATCAAGTATACAACAGACAACACACACTCTCCCAAGAATTTGATGGGAATGTTTCCTTGGAACCTGAGTGCTCTAGCCACCTCAAGTATATGCCTGTGTTTTATTTCAACCACTCCATTCTGTTATGGAGTATATGGACATCTACTTTTATGAATAATACCAAGAGACTTCAGTAAATTAGAGAACTCATTGTTGAAGAACTCAGTTCCATTATTAGTTCTAATCCTTTTAACATTCCTATTAAACCGAGTTTTTACTAATGTCAAAAAAGATTTCAGAACTGAAAACACATCACCTTTTAATTTTATCAGATATAGCCAACATATTCTTGAATGATCATCAACTATGGTTAGAAAAAGTCTAAAACCATTATGAGTAGCAATTTTGTCGGGTCCCCACACATTAAGATGGATCAAGTCAAAAACAAGTACTACTCTAGATATACTCAAGGGAAAGGGTAATCTAGTCTGTTTGGCAAGTTGGCAAATAGAACAGTTACTACATTCATCATTATCACTGAAACTACTATCTATGAACATATGTTGCAACACTCTTATAGAAGGATGCCCTAGTCTGTTATGCCACAACAGCTTGTCTGCACTGGAGTGTTGTGCCATCAACATTGTCTGATTTTTGTTGCTCTCTTCACATTACAATGCAGTAGGTAGGCAGTATAGTCCATCAACCTCTTTACCAATCCCCTTCACCTCTCCACTGGAGAGATCCTGAAGCACACAAAGAACTCAGGGAAAAAATTAACTAAGTAATTTAATTTCCTTATTAATTTAGACATTAAAGGTAAATTATGATTGAATGCAGGAACCACCAACACATTTTCTAACATACTCCCATCAACTGTGCAGCAGGAACTAATGTGTGAGACTTGTGCAGTCTCGCCATTGGGCAAATGAACCACTTTGTTGGCACAATTATATGTATGACAAAGCTTATTCATCTTGTATGTCATGTGACAAGTGGTACCTGAATCAACTATCCTGCTTCGTTCTCCATTCTCAACCTTCATCTGTGTGCTATTATTATTTACAGATAAAGCATTGGATATGGTTATCATACATGCCATGTTGTCTAGCTTCTTGCATGAGCTTGATCTTGCTTCTTCTTTATCCAACTTATGTAGAATCCTATTATACTGTCTTGGAGTAAAGACATGATATGTGATGATTGGTCTAGACTCCATGTTTTTTTCCTTCATCATAGGAACAAAGTCATCCCTCAAGTCTATCTTATTTTTGGAAATAGCTACATGATCCACCTGCATCCTGTTGTTCAACATCATATTAGGTCCTGATTTCTTCTTGAATTTCCAAACAGTGGGATAGATAACAAGCCTATAAGCAGATGTCTCTAGTATGTCCATGCATCTTAGAATAGTCATAGAACACACTCCTCTTCTACTTGTGGATGTTGAAGTTGCCTGCATTGCTACCCTTTCCTGCATAGAGTGCCAACTGATCACTACTTCCTGCAGAGTCATAAACTCCTTTGCCTTTGTGATGATCGTACCCCCCTCTTGCATAGCAATTTCCCTTTTCAGCATACATTGCCATAGACTCATTCACTTCTCCACTTACTTTCGATCCAGCAGTCACATGCTGACTTTCGTTAGAGATAATCATAGCATAAGCTCTACTCACATTGGGTAAAGTATTCATCATAAGGATTTGACTACAAGCATGACTATATACCTAATTCAATCCCATTAAAAATGTAAACAGATGTAAGTATTGAACATGATCAATATACATTCTGGATTTGTCACAATTACAAGCAGGTGGAGGCACTAAAGCATCAAATTCATCCCACAAAAGTCTCATCTTAGTAAAGTATCCTGAAACAGTCATGTTACCTTTGACTTAATGTGCAAATTTTCCGATGAAGCTGATAGCTCCTAGATCCATCGACTTTGTTGAATCTCTCACTCAGATCAACCCAAACTATTGCTGCATCTAAGGCATATACAATCCCACTCAGTAGCTCCTTGGACACGGTATACATGATCCATGCAAGCATAAATGCATTGCACTTCCAATTCAGGATTGTAATGAGATTTCTTATATGTTCCGAGAACAAATCCCAATTTGCTCTTGGCATGAAGTGTAATCATCATCGATCTACTCCATAGTGAATAGTTTTCAGCTTCTGTAAGCTGAACTAACGTCAGTATGCTCCCAAGAGTATCTGATGGTTGAAGATACAGGGGATGATTCCGGTTCTTCTCCACCGCATCAACTGTATCAAGCGAGATTCCAATTGAAGTGGAATTCGCATTTATTGCCACCATCTTCGTCGAACTCTGTCGATCGTCAATGGCTTTTGCTGCCTACTGAACTCTGTGAATCAGATCTCGTTGGATTTGTAAATGCTCCGATACCATGTAGATTTGGGGCCTTCAGTGGAAGAGTGAAACGTATTGAGAAAAGGGAGTAAAGAGAAGAACTGTTTTATTTCATTATCTTCAATTGTGTACAGTAAATGAAGTGTATATATACAAACATACACTTAAACACACATTACTTACAATGTACTTGCACTTCATGGGATTGGTTCCAAAAACTAATCCTAACTAATCACAACTAATTAATTGGATTAACTAACTCAGATAACAAACATAACTAACATACTAACTCAGCTAACTACTATAATAATTATCCCGCCTTACAACACAAAATTCAAACAAAATTCCAAAATACAAACTTAATAAGCCTAAATTTAAAAGGTAAGAAAATCCTGAACATACAACTTCCTTTGTTACACCTTCAACTTAGATTTTGACAACGCAAAATTATACAGACTATGGAGATGTTTCGTGACCTAATACCTGTGCATTCTTCTTTGCTTTAATTTTAATTGAAACTATCTGAACATTGAAATAATTTTTGTGGTCCATAGGGAATTCTTGAGGATGAGAGGGTTGTTGTTGTTAAACAGCTGTCTGTGGTATCACAGCTATAGTGAAATCTCTAACTCCTATTGATATTAATAAGCAAATATAAGTTGTGGAACAAATATAGACACAAATTGTATTGGCATTTGCAATAAAAACCGGAGGTCGAATTCATCAGAAACTTAATCTATATTTTGTGAACCTTAGTTATCAGTTACAACTATTCATTCAGACTTCATGGATACTATTTTATGATAAAATAAACACCGATGCAACTTCGGCAAAGGTAGGACCTATAGTTACAACAACCGACTCTATAGTTTAATAAAGTAAAGTTCCGAGGACAAAATTACATGCCTAACTTGGCGTCAAGCATTAACCGTAATTATACACTATTGTTATTTATGTTAGGGCACTCTCACCCCAACTCCGCATTTTAGTATGATATTGTCCGCTTTGGGCCAAGCCCTCACAGATTTGTTTTTGGACATCTCCCAAAAGGCCTCATACTAATGAATTGGGTTGAACGTTCATTTTCTTCTCTTCCACCGATGTGGGAGGAGTTTGCATACTCAACAAACCTCCCCTCTAACTCTGACCACACACAATCTCGTGACCTCCCCTTCAACAATTATTGATTTCAGAACTGTCATCATCTTGTTTCGCTGCAACAACCCGCAGAACATGCCGCCCGACCACCTTTTTTTCTTATTAGAAAGACTTTCGACACAAGGCATTACCACAGACCTCCACATCGCTAGGTTACATCATATGATCGGCCAAATCATCTTGCATCGTCGTTATTGCCCAATGGGACATGCCGCCTATACCATCATATGACAGGAAGACTTTCGATACAAGGTACCCTTGCAGATCTTTTTTTGGTCCTAATGCCCCACAGGTGACTCCGCACACGTCGGTCCATCATCCTGCCCTCCAAACCTTGGCTTTGATACCACTTGTTAGGGACCGCGCGCACCTTTACCCCAATCCTGTATTAGTATGATATTGTCCGTTTTGGGCCAAAGCCTCACGGATTTATTTTTAGGCATCTCCCAAAAGGCCTCATACTAATGAATTGGGTTGAACATGTATTTTCTTCTCTCCCACCGATGTGGGAGGAGTTTGCATACCCAACAATTTAGTACAAAAGGAATGATGTCCACAACAATGCACATTGGTGTTGATTAAAGATAAGCAACTCAACTTTCTCGCTGGCATCAATCCGAAGAACACATACCCACAAAGGAGTGTAATTGCTCATGAAAACCAAGCTATTGAAGATAATGCACCCGAAAAATAACAACTGGACAACAATCCATGCATTAGAAAATAATGCGGGGAAAGAAATGCATTACTCAAGGAATTCATGCCATAGAAGATGAAGCGGCACACATAGTGGGAAAAGTACAATTTCGACGGTCGTGAAGGAAAAGGGGCACTAAAACAAATGCGGAAATGAAGAAATCATTAGGTCGAATAATGGTTGGTATAATAACCGTACATTCGTCATATACTATTTAACTCAACAAATTACCTTGAAGCAACTTCAATTGTGCAATAACAATAAAAAAAAAGAGGGGGTAAAAAAATAAAACTTAGTAAGAAATGCGTTTCATAGGATCTTGTCCCATTGCGGAAGATATGCCCCAAATCAAGTAAAAGAAAACCGTTTAAACCCAATCAAAATAGACTTGGATTGGGTGAGAATGCGTTTGATATATGCAACCATTATGACCTATCATCACATCACACTTCATCCAGCGAACACACATCAATGAAGATACTAATGAAAGAATAAAAAATACCAAAACACTTAAAAGTTATATTCCGTGGCCATATTTAATCTATTAAAAAAATTTATTTTAATACAATACCCAAAAAATCATAACGTGCCAGTAAACCAATACTAAGAAGGATTATATTAATGAGTAGTTTACGAGTAAGTTAGAAACATAGCCGTCGCCCGACTTGCCAATAAGACTAAACAATGAATATGCTGTTACGCCTATAGTCCAATACAACAAAAAAATATTAAACAGCTCCACTACACATTAATAAAAAAGATTATGTAAAGAAGTAGTTTACGTGTAAAATTGAATTATGTGCGCCTCCCGACATTGCCCATAACACTAAACAATTAATATGGCTGAAAAATTATATTCCAATACAATAAATACTTAATTACGCCTCACCCCGACAATCCCTAATACATAATTAAGTACGCCTCACCTCAACAATCCTTAATAAAACGGATCTCATTAATACACATTTAATAAAAGGGATCAGTAATACATAATTACGTACGCCTCACCCCCAACATTAACGGTAACCTCAAATATGGCATCTCTCCTTTAAATGGCATCTTTTGACAAAAGATGCCTGTTCAAGCGTTGCTACCCTTCGCTTCTGATAGTTTTAAAAGGAACAGCCAGCCACTTAAAACTGCCACTGTTCAGAAACTCGACAATTTCTTAAACACTTCACGCCTCATTCTAAAACACTCTACTGCATAATTACAAAGTTACAACTGTTAGGTTGTAGAGCTTGATATTATATCTGGGCACTATAGCAGCACTGTAGCAGCAACGTTGCAGCACTGTAGCAACGGATAGGAACTGTCATACTGTAGCAACGACTATGGGGTACTGTAGCGATGACACTTTCACTGTAGCAACGGTCCTCAAAATAAAAACCTTGTATAAATAGGCTAGTCATTTGCTATGGTAAGATATCCAAAAATCCATAATTGTAAAGCATTCCCCAAATATTCTCCTTGTATAAATGTATTCTATGTAATTGTCCTAATATATCATTAATATATATATCTTATCGCCGTGGAGTTTACCTATTGGGCGTTACCACAAAAATTCTTCTTCTTTTTCTTAGATCTTTAGATCGTATTTCCTAACAATTGGCGCCCACCGTGGGGCAGGAATCACTACAATCTGTGCAGATGGAGAGTTCAATGATCGGAATCAAAAAATTTAACGGATCCGATTTTGGTTTCTGGAAGATGCAGATCGAAGATTATCTATACCAAAAAGATCTTCACAAATCCTTGCCTAGGGTAAAGCCAGAATCCATGAAAGAAAAAGATTGAAAGCTCAAGGATCGTCAGGCGCTGGGTTTGATTCGATTGACTTTGTCTAGAAACGTGGCTTTCAACATCGTCAAGGAAAAGTCAACGGCGAATCTGTACGAAAAACCCTCTGCGATGAACAAGGTATACTTGATGTGTAGATTGTTTAATTTACAGATGTCGGAGGGTGGACCTATTGCAGATCATATAAATGATTTTAATATGATTATTAGTCTATTGAGTTATGTGGAGATTAATTTCGATGATGAAGTTAAAGCTTTGATTTTGATATCATCTTTACCTGAATCTTAGGATAGTGTTGTTGTTGCAATTAGCAGTTTTCGTGGATCTGAGAAACTTAAATTTGATGAAATCTGAGATGTAATTCTCAGCGAAAGTATTCGCAAGCGAGAAACTGGAGACTCATCGGGTAGTTCTCTCAGTGTTGATCAAAGGGGGAGAAGCAAATCGAAGGGACAAAATACACATGGCAGATCAAAGTCAAAGGTGCGTGAAAAATCTCCACATAAATCAAAGGTATGCGTTGGAATTGTGGAGAGAAGGGTCACGTAAAAAATGAATGCAGGAAATCCAAGTAAAAGCAAAATCATAAATTTAAAGATGATAATGACTTTGTAAATTCAGTAAAAGACATTTGGAATGCATTAATCCTTAGTATGGACAGTCCACTCATGTTCTAGATCTTGGAGTCGGATGCATCCATTCATTTATCTCCAAGCAAGGAATTGTCTAGAAATTTCAAGTCTGAAAATTTCAGGAAAGTGTACCTTACTCACAATAATCCTTTGGAGGTTGAAGGAAGAGGGGATGTTTGTATACATACTCCAGCCGGTAATCAGTGGACGTTGCAAGATGTCAGATATGCTCCTAGACTAAAGAAAAATCTGATCTCTATTGGTCAATTGGATAGTACAGGTTATGAAATGTATCTTGGAAAGGGCTCATGGAAGGTTGTGAAAGATGCTATGGTTGTAGCGCGTGGCATATAATTTGGAACTTTATACAGTACTGCAGGATGTATAAATGCAGTTGCAGTTGCTAAAGGTACTTTCGATTTAAGTCAGTGGCATAATAGACTTGGACACATGAGCACCAAAACAATGAAAGATGCTGGTTGCAAAAGGAGTTTTGGATGGTCTAAAAGTTGTTGATATGGGACTTTGTGAGAGCTGTGTCATGGGTAAATAGAAAGGAGTTAGCTTCACAAAGGTTGTGAGAGAATTGAGGAAAGCACCATTGGAAATGGTTCATACAGATTTTTGAGGACCATCTCCAGTCATCACTAGGTGGATCCAGATTATATGTTACCTTTATTGATGATTTTAGCATGAAGGTATGAGTTTACTTTCCCAAGCATAAATCATATGTGTTTGCCACCTTTAAGAAGTGGAAGGTTAAAGTTAAAAATCAAACAGGGTTGAAAATCAAATGTCTGAGATCTGATAGCGGTGGTGAGTATGACAAGTCAGAATTTAAGGCACTCTGTGCAGCTGGGGGAATTAGAATGTTGAGAACAATTCTTGGGAAGGCGAGGCAGAATAGAGTTGCTGAGAGGATGAATAGAACATTGAATGAGCATGCACGGAGCATAAGGATACATTCTGGAATGCCAAAGAGGTTTTGGGCAGATGCTCTGAACACGACTGCTTATTTGATCAACAGAGGACCATCAGTTCCTCTGGTGTTCAAGATTCCATAAGAAGTATAGACGAGAAAAGAACTCAGGTATTCTCACTTGAGGACTTTTGGATGCACGGCTTACGTTCATGTTAATCCGGAGAAGAGAGACAAGCTTGATGTTAAGGCTGTGAAGTGCTACTTTATAGGCTACGGTTCTGATATGTTTGGATACAGGTTTTGGGATGATAAAGCAGAAAAATCATAAGGCATTATAACGTGACATTTGATGAGAACGTCTTGTACAATGACAATGATACGTCGGGTTCAGAGAATGCAAAGCAAGTGGGAGTTAATGTTGAGTTGCAGAGGAGTTTGCCTAACAATGTTGCCACTAAAACTCAAGAAACTCCAAAGACGATTGCTGAAGAACCTGAGGCGAAACTAGTAACACCAGAGCAGATGTTGAGGAGATCATCCAAAACCATCAGGGCACCAGATATGTATTCACCTTCATTACATTATCTGTTGCTGACTGGTGAAGGAGAACCACAATCCTTTGATGAGGCCTTATAGGTGAAGGATTCAATCAAGTGGGAGCAAGCCATGGACGATGAGATGAGTTCACTTGAGAAGAACAACACGTGGGTGTTGATTGAGCTGCCTGCAGGGAAAAGAGCTTTGTTGAACAAATAGGTGTTTAGAATCAAAGCTGACTCAGATGGAAAGATGAGGTTCAAGGCCCGATTGGTGGTTAAGGGATATTCATAATGAAAAGGTATCGATTATGCTAAAATATTTTCTCCTGTTATGAAGTTAACTACTATCAGAATCCTTTTGAGTATTATTGCATTGAAGAACTTGCATCTTGAGTAAATAGATATAAAAATGGCATTTTTACATAGATATTTGGATAAAGAAATCTATATGCAACAAACTGAAGGATTTGCAGTTCCAAGAAAGGAACACATGGTGTGCAAGCTCAGCAGGAGCTTGTATGGGCTGAAGCAAGCACCTCGACAGTGGTATATGCAGTTCCACTCCTTCATGTGCAAGCATGGTTTCCACAGGACTGAAAAGGATCAGTGTTGTTACTTCAAGAAATACACTGATTATTATGTATTTCTACTTTTATATGTGGATGACATATTGATTGTAGGACCAAATATGAAGGAGATAAACTCCTTGAAGGCAACCCTATGAGCAGAGTTTGAGATGAAAGACTTAGGTGCAGCGAAGCGATTCTTGGGATGAGGATTTCTCGAGATAAATCAGCCGACACCTTAAATCTATCCCAAGCCCAGTACATTGAGAAGGTGTTGTCCAGATTTCGGATGAATGATGCTAAAACCAATACTACTCCTTTGGCAAACCATTTAAAATTGTCAAAGGAGCAATCACCAAAGACAATTGAGGAGCGTAAACACATGACACAAGTTCCATATGCTTCTGCAGTTGGGAGCTTGATGTATGTTATGGTCTGCACTAGACCTGATATAGCACATGCAGTAGGAGTTGTTAGCAGGTTCATGGCAAATACAGGAAAATAGCATTGGAAAGCTATGAAGTGGCTTCTGAGATACTTGAAAGGTACATCTAATACTTCACTTTGTTATGGTAATGGCAAGATAATCCTACAGGGTTTTGTGGATGCTGATCTGAGTGGAGATGTGGATTCGACTAAGAGCATATGCGGGTACATCTACACTATAGATGGAATAACAGTTAGCTGGATGTCTAAGCTTTAGAAGTGTATTGCCCTTTCGTCGACTGAGGTTGAGTACATAGCAATAGTTGAAGCTGAGAAAGAAATGATATGGCTGGTGGATTATTTGGAAGAATTAGGCGGGAAGCAGCGCGATAAAATTCTTTATACAGATAGTCAGAGTGATATACAGTTAGTGAAAAATCCAGTATATCATTCGAAGACGAATCACATCCTAAGATGCTACCATTTCACTCGGAGGTCAGTGGAAGATGGTGACATGTGTTTGGAGAAGATAGAAGGTGCAAAGAATCCAGCATACATATTGACCAAGTGTGCTGTTGTTGAAAAACTGAGGTTGTGTAAAACTTCGGTTGGACTTCTGTAGGTTGTACAGAAGAAAGTGTTGCGATGGGGTGAAGATATTGATGATAGAGGAAATTTTTGGAATAAATTTATTATTTTGGAGGCCGAGTAGATCAATCTCCAAGTGGGAGAATTGTTAGGTTGTAGAGCCTGATATTATATCCGGTATTGTAGCAGCACTATAGCAATACCGTTGCAGCACTGTAGCAACGAATAGAAACTGTCGTACTGTAGCAACGACTATAGGTACTGTAGCAATGGCTATGGGCATATTGTAGCAATGGCTACGGGCATACTGTAGCAATGACACTTTCACTGTAGCAACGGTCCTCAAAATAAAAACCTTGTATAAATAGGCTAGTCATTTGCTATGGTAAGAT
>JAOTQJ010171981.1:0-25075 GCA_025642045.1 Solanum sejunctum | reverse complement strand
TTTAAATAGAAAAGATAGCTAGCAGCAGGTACGTCACGCAGATACGACTTGTAAGGTGACCTACGAGTCATGCTCATCGTCTCATAGTCAGTACTTGACCTTTTGGACTTCACTATTACAACCCACTGTTATGAGTCATTGCCTGCGCTACGACCCGTATGCTCCTTTCATAGTCTAGGCCTTTAGTTCTTGGTCCAAACTTTTAGCTCTTTGTTTCTTACTAGACCCCATTTATACGAGTCGTAGTGAGGCCTATGACTCGTAGAGTGGACTTATATGGCTGACCTCCACTTGGCAAATTTCTTATTTTGCTCACTGTTTCTTGCTACGAGATCATCCTACAACTCGTACCTTTGGCCACAATTCATAGAATGGCTTGTATGTCTTGCACTTTAGCAAAAATCTATAATTTTCTCTCAAAATCATGCCAACCAATCTTTTCTGTAATAACAACATAAAATCACATAAAACCCATAAAAAGTAGCATTAAGAACTCACAAACTCCCTTGTTTTAGGCACCAAATGTGTTGTATTTTGACAGCACATTAGTTGTATGATTGTCCTACGCTGACAACATAATTTTTGTGGTTAAAGTAGATGTTTACTCACTCCGAGCTCAGTGCTCGATACTCCTACCAAGACTAAAATATGTTCAACTCATCAATCAACTCATTCTTTAGTGCTCCATCAATCAACTCAAACTCAACCTCATTGGGTTATCTCTTCTCAACTCATCTCAGTTACTCATTAACTCATTCAATCAACACAAATCATCAAATTCAACTCATACTCAAATGGTCATTTAGACTCTCTCAATTTGACTTATCATGCAGTACAAGCAAGACAATCATATATACTAATGTATATGACTCAATGCAACATGCCTCTCATACTCAATCATACTCAAATTACTCAACTCAAGTACTCAAACTCAACCTCAACTCTATAACATGTATAGAATTTCAAAAAAACGTGAAATTTAGGGCATGTATACCACTTTACCACAAATTCATATAGAAATTATGCAATGCAGCAAGTACCTCATACATTATCAAAAGAATTCATAATAAATGCAAGAATTTAGTATTAGGATAATAGAATTTCTCAAATCTTAACTCTTTTACAGATTTTGACTCAAGTAGAAGAAAGGGGCATGTGGAAGAAAGTGATTCCACACTTTAGTAAGACTTACATACTCGGGAATAGAAGAAACAATCAAACTCTAATTCATCCTTGTGTTAGGGTTGAGAACTCTTGCTCTTTATCCTCTTCTAATTCTATCAAGAAACCCCTAAGGTGACGAAGAGTGGAAAAATACACTTAGGGTTATGTTTCAGGTTTTAAATTAAGTCCAAAACGTCCAAGGTTTAGAGAAAAAGGAACTGGAATAGATAGAATTGCCCTCCTAAAAAATTGTTTCCTTCATCTACGAAACCCCGTCTATGGGTCATAGACCAATTTGCAAGTTATAGATGACCTTCCGTAAGCTAGGGATCCTAAAAATTGAGTTACTAGAATTCATCAAGAAACCTCCTCGAGTTTTAAAATGCTCTTTGTATCATCTCCTAACTAGTACTCTAAGATACTAAAAGTTGATTTTTGGACCATCAATCCACTAAACCACATTATGAGTCGTGAAATACTTTATGAGTCATATACCATCTTATATATAGGCCTCAGACTTAGAAAATTTCACTAAGTCATCTTTTGGATTTTACGAGAACCATTCTATGGGTCATAAAACTGATTAAAATTTGTAAGTGACCCTCGTGAACCTTCTTCTGCCGCCTTTCTCAACATCCTCTTCACAAATACTCCAGATTAGGTAGAATTAATAAGGGGGTGTACATTATCTCCCTAGTGGAATCATTTGTCCTCAAATGAAGAGAAATTTATTGATTTAGGTCAAGACACAAAGATCCCAATGGACTCTAACCATCAACTAGATCTCACCTCACTCATGGAATCAATAATTTAAGAAATTTAGCAAGTACAACAATCAAACAATCAATAGGTCACATCAATCCTCACTCAAACTCTAGAACTCAATCATCTATCATATTGAGAATGAAAGGAGAACTTAAGGAATGGGAATTCAAGAATTTAAAGGGAATTCATTACCGTCAATACTCTCATCACTAGTATACAAGAATAAAAGAGGGTATTGGCCTTCATTTCCTCCTCCCCTTCCAAGTAGCTTCTTGTATGTACTAGGTTCCTTCAAAATACTTTGACAAAAGCAATCTCTTTGGTTCTTAATTTCCAAACTTGATAATCAAGTATTTGTACAAGAATCTCCTCATAATTCATATTTTCTCTTATTCCAATACATTAGACAGGCACTACCAACTGCAGATCTCTCAGACACTTCTTGAGCATAGTAATGTTGAAGACTGGGTGGATAGTCGCTAACTCTGATGTTAGTTCCAACTCATACACCATATTATCCAATCTATTATGATCTGATAAGGGCCAATATACCATGGAGTCAACTTTTCTTTCTTTTTGAACCTCATCACACCTTTCATGGTGACACTTTCAAATACACCCAATCATTAATCTCAAACTCTAAGTTTCTTTTACTAATATCAGTGTAGGATTTCTATCGACTCTATGCAGTTCTCAATATATCTTGGGTGATCTATACATTCTCCATAGTTTGGTATACCTAGTGTGGCCAAATCAATCTTACTTTACCTATCTCCAACCATTCAATTGGTAATCTACATCCACTTCTATAAAGGGCCTTATATTAGACCATCTAAATGCTCGAATGGAAGCTACTATTGTAAGAAAACACTATCAAAGGAAAGTCATTACCCCAATCACATTTAAGGTATATAGCGTAGGCTCTTAACATATCCTTCAACATTTGAATAGTATGCCCTTTCTGGCCATGTGTCTGTGGTTGTGAAGGAATGTTAGGTTCACCTTCGAACCTAGGTCTTTCTGAAAGGACTTCCAGAATTCAGCAGTGAATAGAGGCCCTCTATCTGATATGGTGGACAAAGGAAGTCCATACAATTTGACAATCTCTCTTATGTATAATTAGGCATAATCCTCTGTAGTGTCTATCGTCTTTACCGCTAAGAAGTATGTAAATTTTGTCATTCGATGAACTATTATACAAATTGAATTATGCTATCTACGGACCTCAGTAAACCTATGATGAAGTCCACGTTAATAATCTCCCATTTCCACTCTAGAAATTCAAAATTTTGGGCTACTCCACATGTCTTTCGGTGCTCAACTTTAACTTGTTGGTAATTCGGGCACTTGGAAACTAACTCAGCAATGTCTTTCTCCATTCCACTCAACCAATAGACTTCTCTCAAGTCGTGGTACATCTTGGTAGACCCTTGATAGATGAAATATCTAGAGCTACTGGCCACTGCCATGATCCTCCCTCAAACACCTTCAATATCTGGGATACATAATTTTCCTCGATAGCTTAATACTCCATCTCATTATTTGGCAAAACTCATCACCTTTTGCTTATGCACATTCTCCTTCAACTATAATAAAATAGGATCTTGATCTTGTTTCTCTTTCACCTATACTACTAGTGATGATGTAAACTCATTATTCATAAGAACTCCTCCTTTACCCTATTCATCTAGTTGAACTAGCAATCATGCTAGTTCGTGAGCCTCTTTGGACAACTCTTTTTTCTCTTTCTCCACATGGGTGGTGCTCCCCATGGATAACCTCCTAAGGGCATCAGCGAACACATTAGCTTTACTTGAATGGTAGAGGATATGCATGTCATAGTCTTTGAGCAACTTAAGCCATCTCCTTTGCCTCAAGTTAAGCTATTTCTGGGTGAAGACGTATTGCAAGCTCTTGTGGTCTATGAATACATCACCATATGCTCCATATAAATAGTGGTACCATAGCTTAAGAGCAATCACCACTACTACCAACTCCAAGTCATGAGTGGGATAGTACTTGTCCTGCACCTTAAGTTGTCTAGAGGCATAGGCAACAACCTTCCCCCTCTGTAGCAACACACATTCCAATCCCAGACTTGAAGCATCACAGTAAATAAAATACCCATCTGTTCCATCACCCAAGGTCAGCACTAGTGCAGTAATTAACCTTCTCTTTAACTCCCTGAAACTTCTCTCACACTCATCAGACCATTGAAACTTAACTTTCTTCTGAGTTAGTTTAATCAATGGTGCGGATAGGGAAGAACATCTATCAACAAACCTCCAATAATAGCCAGTCAATCCCAGAAAACTCCTTATCTCGATTGGTGAGGTTAGTCTTGGCCAGCTCATTACCACTTCAGTCTTTTGAATATCAACTCAAATTCCATATCTAAAAACCATATGGCCCAAGAAAGCCACGGATTTGACTCAAAACTTACACTTAGAAAACTTTGCATATGACTCATTATCTCTAAGTGTTTGCAAAGCAATTCTGAGGTGACTGGCATGCTCCTTCTCATCTATGGGATACACCAAATTATCATCAATAAACACGATCATGAACATGTCAAGATACTATCTAAATACTCTATTCATCGAATCCATAAAGGCAATAGGTGCATTTGTCAACCCAAAAGACATAACCAAGAATTTGAAATGACCATATCGAATTTGAAAAGTAATCTTCAAGATGTCATATTATCTTACTTTGAATTTAGGATAACCTGATCTAAGGTTTATCTTGGAGCAAATAGTGGCACCCTGAAGTTGGTCAAACAAGTCATCCATCCTCAAAAGGGAATAGGTATTCTTGAATATCACTTTATTCAACTAACGGTAGTCAATGCATATTCTATGGGAACCATCCTTCTTTCGCAAGAACAAGATCGGAGCACCCCATAGAGAGACACTCGACCTTATGAATCCCTTTTCTAGCAAATCCCTCAACTCCTCCTTCAACTCTTTCAACTCTATAGAGGCAATTCTATATGGTAGAATAGAAATAGGTTGAGTGTCAGAAAGAGCATCAATTCTGAAGTCAATCTCCCTATCAAAAGGGAATCCGAGTAGATCCTTAGGAAATACATCAGGAAACTCACTCACAATTGGGGCAGACTCAAGAGTAGAAGGCTCAACATTGTCATACTAGACTCACATGAGGTGGTAAATACATAGCTTGGAGATTAGTCTTCGGTCGTTGAGGTAAGAAATAAACGTACCCTTTGGCATAAAAAAATCTCCCTCCCACTCAATAACAGGCTTATTTGAAAATTGTAATTTGACAATTTGGGTTCTACAATCAACAGAGCATAGCAGGCATAAAGCTAGTCCATAACAAATATTATATCAAAATCGACCATCTCTAACTCAATCAAATTAGCAATAGTATCCTTATGATAGATGGACACCATACAATCTCTATAGATTATCTCAACTTGAATGGACTCACCAACAAGAATAGAAACATTGAAGAGTTCAAGAAGACTCAGGAGTTATATTAAAACTACTAGCCACATAAGGAGACACAAATGACAATGTAGCACTAGGATCCGTCAAAACATAGCAATCAAGAGTAAAGACTAGAATCATACCCATCACAACATCTGGTGCAACCTCTTTATCCTATAGATTCCTTATCCTATATAGAAGATTTATTCCACTGCCTACCCCCAATGCAATACCTCTCTGGTTACCCTTCACTGGTGGTGTTGTAGTAGAGGAGTGGACGTTATTATCCCACATTGGACATTCCCTCTAAAATGGCCTGGCTGACCACACTTGTAGCACCCATTTACTCCATCTCTACATTCTGTCAGATGTATCCTGCCATACTTCCCATAAGGTAACTTCCCTTTAGAGCATGTGTCACACTTTCTTAAGACTGTGCACCATGTGCCCTAAAGTTTGGTTGACTTTAGGACTTGTAATCATACCTGTGGCTCGAGGTTGGTGCACTGGTTGAAGATGGTGCATAGCTAAAGGACCTCTTTTAGAAATAGGACTTATTTCCCTTACTCTACTTGGTCAAATAAAGATCAGGCCTTGCTTACTTAGCCTTCTTAGTCAGATGCTCCTCTCTGTCCTTCTTTTTATACTCCTCATTTTACTAGGCATAAACCACCATTTAAGATGGATATTCCTTGCTCATTATCAGAAAATCACTTATTCAGAAACTTCGCGTGGCGAAAATAGTTTTCTTTTCCCATCTCATGAAAAATCCTTCCGGAAATATGCACACCTGGGATTAGCAATGTCGTCTTGCTCTCCTTCTTCACATATCTACCTAACCCAGATATGAATTTCCTCATCTTAGCTCTCATGTTTTGTACCATCTCTAGGCACACTTAGACAACTGGATGATTTTTCAGTTGTACTCCTTAACAGTCAGCCCCCCTATTTCAGATTCATGTACTCCTCGACCCTTGCCCTTCTCAAATCCTAAGGAAACAAGTGATCAGGGCAGGCACTCTCAAACTCATCCCAAGCAGCAGGCTTAACATCCTTACCAAAACTCTCTTCCTACTTATTATACCAAACATTAGCCACATCCTTCAGCTGATAGGCAGCAAGCTCAACTCCCTCAGTCTCAGTCGCATGCATAGTTTTTAGCACCTTCCACATCTCATGAATGAAGTTCTATGGGTCCTTCTCAACCTTTGACCTAGTGAAAAATGATGGGTTCATCCTCAGAAATCTCTCAGTCTAGTGGAAGTCATTGGCTCTCGAAAGCGAGAACTAGGAGTCTGTAAGCCCTAGTTCCCACTCTAGCAGCTACCAACTGTGTGACCATGGTGATAGCTTTTCTGAAATAGGCATCTATAGTAGGAGCAAGTGGAGCGGTAGGTGTCATAGGAACAATAGTCTCACCAGTCGAACTTTGCCCCTCATTTCCATATGAGGAGGCACCTTTAAAGAAGGGGTCTCAGCATTATTGGCTAGATTATTCCTTTAGATTACGATGCATATAGGAGGCATGATCTACAAGCGCATGATGCATGAGTTAGAAAAGAGTTTTTTAGAGTTTTAACTTTATTGCATAAAATCATAATACAAGAAAGTGTAACCATTCCTAATGTTCTGTAGCCTCCTGCTTATGAAGTGTGGTGCACAACACACCCATAAACAAGACTCTACTAGACACAGCTTGATAAACTCCTAAGGACTCTTGAACTCTCTACTCTGATACCAAGTTTGTCATGCCCCGGGAGGGTACCCTTGGAGTAGTCAGAACTTGAAGAACCATTGTTTATCCCCCTCTCATTGTTACATCAATTCAACAGCGAAAGAAGAAATAAGCTATGAAGTCATCATCAATGATAAACATGACTTTATTATCTCATAGATTCTAATGAATAAGTTTGAAAATATAAAATACTCAATAATATACTTGATTCAGTGTCTATGAAGCCTCTAATCAACAATATAGATGGTGCTATGATAGGCCATGGGCACCTCAATTCAAAGAAAATAAAGTACTTAATAGAAATAAGAACATAACAAGACTCCTCTGAAATGCATGGAGGGCTCACCAACTCTACAATGCACTAATCTAGACTTTAATAGTGTGCCGGCTGAAGTCCTCTATCATATGTATCTGCATCATAAAAGAATGTATGTCCAAACAGACATAGGTAGATAGAATATACTGGTATGTAAAATAGCTTAAGAAAATATGGCTTAACTCACTAATCTCAACTCGATAACTTATGCCCAACTCAATATATGCAAGTTTAAAGTGAATCATTCTTTTAAAATATATTCAATAAAAATAGACTCAGTTTAAAATATCATGCCCAATCAATGTTGCTTAGGAGTTTCTCTCAACTGACATCCAATCCCATCACCTTTCGTTTGGTGATGCACAACGAAGGTGACATCATTACCACACCATCTAAATATGCCACGATGAAAGATGATCAACTCTCTCTTGGATCCTTAATTTATGTCTACTTTTGAGACAAGATTCGCCAGAATGGGTTGTACGACTATCCTATGCTGGCAACATAGTTCTGTGGGTTAAAGTAGATGTTTACTTGCTCCTATATCAGTGCTCAATACTTCTCTCAAGACTAAAACATGCTCAACACATCAATCAACTCATTCCTCAATGCTCTATCAATTAACTCAAACTTAACCTCATTGGGTTATCTCATCTCAGTTACTCATCAACTCATTCAATTAATGCAAATCATCAAATTTAACTTCGATTCAAATGGTTATTTACACTCAATCAATTTGACTTATCGTGCAAGCAAGACAATCATACATAGTAATGTATGTTACTCAATGCAACATGCCTCCCACACTCAATTCCACTTAAATTACTCGACTTAAGTACTCAAACACAACCTCAACTCTGTAACATGTATAGAATTTCATAAAACAAAAAATTTAGGGTTCATAATATCAAGTATACAACTTTATCACAATTTCATATAGAAATTATGCAATGCAACAAGTACCTCACAAATTTAGTATTAGGATAATAGAAGTTCCCAGTCTCAACTTCTTTTACAGATTTTGACTCAAGTAGAAGAAAAGGGAATGCGAAAGAACGTGATTGCACACTTTAGTAAGACTTACATACCTGGGAATGGTATAAAAAATCAAACTCCAATTGATCCTTGTGTTAGGGTTGAGATCTCTTGCTCTTCTTTCTTATCTAATGCTCTCAAGAAACCCCTAAGCTTATAAAGAGTGGAAAAATACTCTTAGGATTATGTTTCACGACTTAAATTAAGTTCAAAATGTCCAAGGTTTAGAGAAAAGAGGACAAGAATAGATAGAATTATCCTCTTGAAAAACTATCACCTAAGTCTATGAGACCCCGCCTATAGGTCGTAGAGCATTCTACAAGTCATAAATGACCTCTCGTAAATGATGGGCCCTAGAAATTGGTTTACTAGAATTTGTCATGAAACCTCCTCTATGAGTCGTAAAATGCTCTATAGATCGTCTGCTAACTGGTATTACAAGGTACTGAAATTTAATATTTGGACCATCAATCTACGAAACCATTCCACAAGTTGTGAAATACATTACAAGACATTACCGTCCCGTATATAGACCTCAGACTTATAAAGTTTCACTAATTCATTTAGGGGTTTTACGAGACCCATTTTACAAGTCGTAAAGTGATTGCAAGTCGTAAGTGACCCTCGTGAATGAATTTGCGACTTTTCTCATTCTTTTCTCAGCATCCTTTGCACAAATACACTAGACTAGGTAGAAGGAATTAGGGTATGTAACATATTTTGTGATAATAAGCTACCATCTAAACTCAAAGGTATATTTTATAGAGTGGTGGTTAGACCATCCTTTTTGTATGGGGTAGAGTGTTGGCCATTCAACAATGCACATGTTCAGAAGATGCAAGTCGTAGAGGTGAGGATGTTGAGATAGATCTGCGGTCATACCAGGAGTGATAAGATTAGGAATGAGACCATTAGGGAGAAGCTAGAGGTGGCTCCCATGGCTTATAAGATGAGAGGAGCAAGACTGCTATAGTTTGGACATGTACGGAGAAGGAGCATTGATGCTCCTTTTAAGAGCTACGAGATGTTAGATTTGGGAGTTACATAGACGATTAGAGATAGACTGAAGAGTATTGGTGGGAGGTGATTAGACAAGATATGGTGAAATTTGATCTCACCAAGGAAATGTCCTTAGATAGAAAATAGAGGAGGTCGCAAATTAGAGTAGTGGGCTAATAGTTTGGTAGGGTTAGGTGCATGTCTGGCCTTGGGTATAGTAGGGTAGTATGATTAGTTGTGTTCTATATCCTATGTTGAGTTTATCCATCATATATATGTTGATGTTATCTTATTTACACATTATTATGTGCTTTTCATTGTTAGTTTTCCCTTATATTTCCTTTCATATATCATGTGCTTTTCTTTTTCGTTTCCTTTTTTTTCCATATCTAGTTTATTCTTCTTATGGACTTTTGAGATGAGGGTTCCCAGCAAACCGCCTCTCTACCTCGTGAGGTAGCGGTAAGGTCTGCGTACATTTTTGCCTCCCCATAACCCACTTTTAGAATTTCACTCGATATGTTGTTGTTGTTGTTTTATCAAATTTATCCATTATTTTTATATATGTTTTGAAGAAAATAATCAACACGGTCCTTAATGTATATGTGTTGCTTTATTTTGATCCTTAATGTATCATACATGATTGAAGTAGTCTTTCACGTATTACAAAAGGTGTTCAACATGATTCTTCATCATAAATTTATCCAATTTATTTTTTAAGTGTTATATTTAACGGTGGACCTGTGTGGATAACAAATTATACTATTATTATCTTTTTTGCAGTTCTAAATAAAATATTATTTTATCGCTTAAGTTCTAAAGTACACTTAGTTATTCTTGTTTATACATATCAAAATTCATGTGTATATGTGAGAGTAGCTTTGAGGAAATCACTTACCTAGGCTTTCTGTTGCTATCTCCTAAATTTTCATCAACTAAATCATATGACAAAGACTAAAATAATTCCTTTCACTTTGCGTTAAGACTCAAAATCATTCTTGAATTTCATATCGAGCGCAAATAATACCTCATACTTGTAGTGTTGGTACACGTTTGATGCATCCTCAAACTTTTACCCATTTCTGAGTAATGATTTTATCCATAATTTTATGCAGGTATTATTCAATCTTTCTTATTGTATATACATTTAGTAAAAATAATAATAACCCCATTTAAGAGAAGATGAGAAGAAGATTACCTTGTTATGTTTAGTAGAAATATTAATGTAGTTAAAACTGAAACGTTCATCGTGTTAACTTCATATGCAATAGTATAAAACCTTCCTTTCTTGCAATATTATATGTCAATTTGTTCTTAATTTAACTGCAATAATATTTCTACCAAATAGAAGAAAGTATTCTTCTTCTCAATAGTTGTTCTGTCCATGAACTAACTGTGTTAGAAGTGGACACAAAGTTAGAAAATTTGAGAACATTAAATTTTCTGTTCGGAAGACACAGAGGATATTTTCAAAAGGTTCCCCAATCTTCAAAACCTCGCATTCAACATTGAAGATCCAAGGGATTGCTCAGCAGAGCAGATTTGTTTTCTAAGATTGGATGTCCTTAATGAACTTGTACAAGTTTCTGCGTTTTCTTGGCCGCGCGTGGTACTGTCATCTTAATTCCCTTCGTGCTTGAGAAATTTGGAGTTGAAGAGTTTGTGTCTATCACCTGATTCACTCTCAGGATTTGCGAGACTACCCAACCTTTAAAACCTGAACCTATTACATGTGATCTTCAAATGGAGGAAAGAACAGAACATGGCTAAGCTGTCTTATTTTGAATGGCAGGTTAATGGAGAGGAATCCTTTCCCGTGTAATGTTTAGATGCTTAATTTAAATACCAATAACAATGAGGGCAAGCACATCAGGTTTTTTCTTGTTTACCATTTGCTATTCGATATCTATATTGACGTCCAACTAAATAAAATTCACTCATGTCTACAATTCTTGAGATGAACTTCAATTACTACAATTGAAAGTTTAGTTTGCTTTCACAGTGAAAAATGGGGATTGTATATAGTTATAAAGAGGCATAGTACATAATACATAATACAACCAATGACCAATCCAACCAAACATTAAATAACTCAGGTCACCCATTCAGCCAAAAGTAACGAGTTCAACTGAAGATACAAAATCCGACTACTTACTTCTGCAGACTGCTGCTAGATATATTACACACATAATAAAATTGACCCTGGTTTTCTTTCAGCACAAAATGGATGCAGAATTGACACCTGTTCTTCGAAACAATTAAAAACAGAGGTATCAAGTATAGAGAAAAAGTAAAATAATGGAACTGCCATCAGTTTATGATATCAGAGTAGAATCATATAACTGATCTCAACTTGTTTAGAACTGAAGGGTAGTTATTGTGAGAGTAATGATTCAGACTTGATGATTAAGGAATATTATGGGGGTAATATTCCACCAGTGAGTTTGGTTAGTAAACTTTAGTTACATCTAAACATGAAAGTAGCTACTGATTGTCTATCAGTAGATGCTTATTTTACATACTAACAATAGTGAGGGCTCGTGTCAAATCCCCTAACCTATCATTGCTAACACCCATATAATATTACAAGTACAGGAAGGTGATCACAAGGACTAAATTGGCAACTTTAAGAATCATCATGGTGCAAATATTTCAATTTCATAATCAAATCTTCAACTATTACAACTATGTGAGAGAGTAATACTAAACAAAAGACTGTGCTATCTTGTTTTTTTTTCCTAAATTCTCAGATCTTTCACTAAGAGAATAATTTGAACATCAAACATGAAGATCCTGCATCCCAATATAGCTCTATTTCATTATCATCGGCTAGTCTGTCATTATTGAACAATTCAATGCACGAAAGAGAAAAGTCATAATTATACAGCTTCCTTAAGCAAACATTTTCACCTTCATACTTCTTAAGGGCATTCTCCTATGTTACATCCTACACGTTAACATGCAACCCCACGTTAAAGACACCCTGAACTCATTCTCCAAACTTTTTGCCATCTCCAATGTCCAGTATCAAAGAATATACTCAAATGTCTCAAAAAATGAAATCACCAGCTTTCCTAGAATGACCTCATCATGGGTAATCTTTTTCTTAATTTACCACGATTTTTCCAAATATATTGATTATCGGGGAGGGTATAAGTCCCTTATTTCAATTAGTTCTCGAGTCACCACCCACGGAGTGCTGTTATTTTACAAGCTGCTTCTTCTTTTGATGGAAAGAATTTGTAATATGTCTTCTTTAGTCTAAGGGAAAGCCTTTGATCAGCCATTGACCAAAATGTTAAAGGATACAATTCCCAAAAAAAAATATTACAAGAGAGGCCGTGGCACTTGTATTATAACATATAACAGTAAAATCTAAACAAAATAGGCTTTATTTCTATTCAATTTTTTTATTGTTCTTTTTTATTTTTTTAATAAAATTAAATTGCATATGTATGTATTATGTCCATCCAAACAGATAAACTGCATATTGAGCTGCCCCTAAATGGCATATAAAGTATTCAAATAACTAAAATTGCAATGGCTTCTTCTTCTTCCTTTGGGACAAAAATGGATATTCATTATCTTGTGGAGCAGAATTTCTTCCCAATCCCAAAAGGCCCAAACATTGACATCTAACATTGAAAAATAGTTCTCCCGAGGAGAAAGAAAGATCCCCTACAATCACCAGTTACGAAACACTTTGACTTAAAGCCTGTAACTTGTCATGATTTTTCCCACCAAATACATTGTTTTCCTATCTTCTCACTTTGGGCAACAATGATATATATGTTGGTGCATCTCACAAAATTATACTTCTAATTTTTGAAGTTTCTTTTAAGCATTAAATTTTATATGTTATAGAGAACACTCTATATTTACAAGTTTTGCTTTATTTTTAATCATAATTTTTTTATTTTTCTAACCACAGGTAAGAAATAATTCCAAAGAGTTTTGATTTTCTACTCAACATTCCTGTGTAAAAAAAACCCTTCAAATAGATATTACTTCCTCACTTCATAGGTTTTTTATTCAAATGATATCTCTAATTTATTAACAACAGTTATAGCTTAACTCTGCTTCTCCTTCATACTACATCATATATTCTGCTTTAATCTTGTAATTTTTTATTAAAATGTTTATACTATAGAGATAAATATCACACTATGATTGCATTTAATGCCAAATATCTATGCCAAAAATTTCTTAATTAGTTGAGGTCTACCAACTTAAATGTAAAATTAATGTTACTAGAAACTTTTAGAAACTATATTTACGGTGTGGCTTATAGATTTCAGCTTTAAAAAAATAAATTTAATTCATAAGCACAAAAAGGGTGAAAACATCAGTCACTTGATTTTTTCATCAATTTTGTATCAAAAATGTTTCAGGATTGTTACTTTCTCCCATCAGATAAGTTTATGATTGATCATGGAAGATATTCATCAATCATTGATAACATGATTTCTTCTCTATAAGTTTTAACATATTTTTGTAAGAACTAAAATACCAGGACTATCAAAATTTGATAAGTGGTTTTCATGTTCTATTCTATAATAATATGATTATATTTATACAGTTAATTGATACTCTCATTGTAGTTTCATAGTTGAAAGGAGTCACGATTTTAAATCTGACAAAAAATATTCTTTCAACTTTAGGTCATAACACATTTTCTACACAAGATTGAGTTTCATAATAGCAATATACATTGGTTGAGTAGAACTCACACATCATTAGTTTATATTGCATCTCTCCCATCAAAATTTCGTCATTACTTGCTCAAAAATGATTCACCTTATTAAAAAACATGTACTTGTTAGTAGGGTGTCACACCCCGGAGGGTAGCATTGGCGTGGCCGGCACTTTGAGACTATTGCTAGCCCCCAAGTGAACCACTCAGTCTCATCATATTAATTCAATCATATTCTAATAGCGAAAGACATTAATATATAAGAATACACAAAGAAATTAAATGTCAAATGATAAAGGCCAAAAGCCAAATATCTCATCAATAAACTAAGCAAGACTAGTATGAAAGTAGACTAGGCAACATAACATTCAATCATAACTCAACAGTCTAGTCTATGAAGCCTCTAAAACATCTGAATAATGGTTCCAATGATAGACTCATGGCTACCTCTAAATAGAAAAAAGATAAGCCTAACTCAAGCTAGAATGGAAATATAATGTCCTCGGGGAGTAGGGAAGGGGCTCACCAATCAACTGAAAGCAAATAGATTCTCAATAGTATGTCTGCTAATGACCACTAGTACCTGTCTCTGCATCATAAAAAGATGTAGGCCCAAATGGACGTTAGTATGTGAAATGTACGAGCATATAAAATGGCCAAAAAGAAACATGTGAAGGACTCAAATAGGTTAACTCAAGAAATAAGAATTCAATCATCATGTCTAGAGTCTAAAGTAAACTCATTTAGACAATGTAATTTGTGTATCACCCACTCAAAGTACTATCAAGGCCTAAATGGGAGTTTCTCTAACTGACAACCATCACCTATGAGCCAATCATGACACAATAAAAAATTGTCATTGCCACATCCATCCAATACCCTGTCGGGGGTATAGTCCATCCCTTCAATATATACAAACTTAGTAATATCAAGTCCTCATTTTGGGATAATAGCAAATATCTGGTTTTATGGTTCAATCCTCACCTACGTTGGGTACATAGTTATTGAGTTTGAGTTGGACTTACTCTTACTAAATTTGGTGCTCAATCCTCCTCCCAACACTCAATATACTCATAGGACTTCAACTCTAGGGTTAACTCATTCATCTAGTCTTATTGGACATTTATCGACTCAACTCATCACATCAACCATCAACCTTTTTGGTTATATCTTTTTTAGGTTCAGTGCTTGACATATAATGACTCAATCATGCATCGTTCTAACTCATAGCATCTAGCAGAACCAGTATAGATTTAAAGCATTTAGGGGTTACATATACTCTTTAGTCTCAAATTATGCTCATGCATGCTCATATAAGTAAAATATATGAAAATAATAAGAAATCATGCTAGTGTTCATGTAATAACGTAAAATAATGAAATTCAAGTAATTATATCATAACAAGAATAACTCATACAAGATTATATAGAAATATATTGGATTTTTTGAAAAAACCTTCAAGTAATATTCACGGGGAACTCAATTTACTCACATCACCATCAATCTGGGTTTTAGGCCATATGGAAGAAGATAATTCATGTTTTGGTTACCCTTACATACCTGGTAGTTTTTATGCTTGAAGTAGCTTGGAAGAATTCTCAAGTTCGTCTTCAAACTGAAGCCCTTTTGTCCCTTGAAACCTTGCTTCTACGTTGGAGAGAGTGTTTTGGTGTAAAAATATTAATCTAACATGTTTAGGGCTTTATTTAGGTGTAAAAACGTCAATCTTAGGCTTTGAAAGGGTGGAAAAAGACCGAAATAACCTTTCTGAAAAAGTTGTCAAAAGTCATCTATTGGACTATTTATGCCCGTAGAAAGTTCCATGGCCCGTAGGGACCTTTTCGTGAAGTTTTAGCACAATTTTGGGGTCTCAAGTTCACCTTAATGAGCCCATTTTATGATCCACCGAAGGTCTATGACCCTTATATGGGTTCATAAAGTCTGGAATCAAAAATTGAAGTTTCAAGATTTTGTTCCACGAATTAGCAGATGGGTCGTACTTCATTTTTCGGCCCGTAAAAAGGTTTCGTAGTATCACTTTGCTATGGCAGCCTTTAGTAAACCGACTATAATTTTTGACTCCGCACTCCAAATGAGGTGAAACCAGTTGCATTGGAAAGATAATTCAAAGTACCATTTTATAAATCATGAGATATCTAATTCTCTACTTTTAAGAGTTTGATCCTTTAAATTGGACCCTTACATAATCTAACACCAGAAACTCAATTTATATGAAAGTTTTTAACTTAACTAAGTATTAGAGGTATTTTATGATTCTATCACATTTCCCATATATAAAAATGAGGCTTGAAACATATGTACATGTGAGGGTAGAGTTATGGGTTATCAAAATATCTCCCCCTTGGGATCATTCCTCCTTGAATGATGAGTAACTATAGACCTATCAAGCAGGAACTCAAATACTTGGATACTCATACTTTAGAAATCAACCTCAACTCAGATTTAGAATTAAAGACTACCTCTAATATCACTAGGCAAGAATACAATTAAGTACATGTATTCTCAAATTCTTATAGGCTCAAGAAGAACATCAACTTGGAGATAAGGACTCAACTCAATAATGGAAAGGTAACGCAGAGAGTAGAAATGAATTATTACCATGGATTTCGTCATTAGAAGGAATGAATAAGTGTGGGTATTTGGCCTTCATATCCTGTTCAGATTCCCATGTAGCCTCTTCAACGGACTGAATTCTCCACAGCACTTTTACAGATGCAACCTCTTTAGTTCTCAACTTGCGAACTTGATAATCAAGGATTTGTACTAGGACCTCTTCATAACTCAAACTATCCTTCACTCTAATGCTTTCAACAAGCACAAGCAATGAAGTATCTCCAAAACTCTTCTTAAGTATAGAAATATGAAAGACTAGATGGATGGCTGCCAACTCTGGTGGTATCTCCAACTCATAAGCTATATTTCCCACTCTCTTCAAAATTTAGTAGGGACTAACGTCTCGAGGACTCAAATTCCACTTTTTCTGAATCTCATCACACCCTTCATGGGTAACACTTTCAAGTATACCCAATCATGACACTTTAAAGTATACCCAATCATGACACTTTAAAGTATACCCAATCATTCAATTCGAACTCTAGGTCCTTTCTCCTCATATCATTGTATGATTTCTGGCAACTCTATGCAGTTCTCTGTCTCTTTTGGACAATCTTTACCTTCTCTATAGCCTGATGCACCTAGTCTGATCAAGTTAACCCTGCTTAACCCACCTCGAATTAGCCTATCCCTAATCTATATCTCCTACCATAGAGGGTCACATAAGGAGCCATTTGGATGCTTGAGTGGAAACTATTGTTGTAGGCAAACTCAATCAAAGGTAAGTGCTCATCCCAATTACCTTTGAAGTTAATGACACAAGCCCTCAACATATCCTCCAAAGTTTGTGCCGTCTGCTCTACCTGACCATCAGTCTAAGGGTGGAAAGTAGTACTAAGGTTCACCTTAGAACCCAAGCCTTTTTGAAAAGACTTCCAAAATTGGGCAGTGATCTGAGCCCCTCTATCTGATATGATGAACAAAGGGACTCCATGCAATCTGATAATCTCTCTTATCTATAATAGAGCATAATCCTCTGTAGTTTCTATCATCTTTACCACTAAGAAATATGTAGATTTTGTCATCCGATAAACTATAACCCAAATTGAATCATTTTTTCTGCGGAACCTCGGTAAGCCTATTACAGAGTCTATGTTAATCATCATCAATTTCCACTCTGGAATCTCAAAGTTCTGAGCTACTTCACATGGCCTTTTGTTCTCAACTTTGACTTATTGGCAATTCGGGCACTTGGAAATGGAGACAACAATGTCTTTCTTCATTCCACTCCACTAGTAGTCTTTTCTCAAGTCATGGTACATCTTAGTAAACGCTAGATAGATGGAATATCAGGAATTATGGGCCTATGCCATGATCCTCCTTGAACACCATTAATATCTGGAACATATAATCTGCCTTGATACCTTAATACTCAATCCCCCCCTTTGGCTAAAACCATCACATTCTTCTTATGCACATTAGCCTTCAACCATAATAAAATAGGATCTTGATCTTGTTTCTCCTTCACCTCTACTACTAGTGATGGTGCAAACCTATTATGGACAAGACCTCCTCCTTTGCCTGACTCATCTAGTTGAACTCCCAATCATGCCAGCTAGTGAACCTATTTGGCTAACTCTTTCTTTTATTCTTCCACATAAATAGTTCTTCCCATAGACAACCCACTAAGAGTAGCAACAACTACATTATCTTTACCTTTATGGTAGAGGTTGCTCATGTCATAGTCTTTGAGCAACTCAAGTCATCTCCTCTGCCTTAAGTTAAGCTTTTTCTAGGTGAATACATATTGTAGGCTCTTATGGTTAGTGAATACATCAACATGTGCTCTATATAAGTATTAGTGCAAGTTCATGAGTGCAAACACCATCGTAACCAATTCTAAATCGCGAGTTAGATAGTTCCTCTCATGGTTCTTAAGTTGCTAGGAAGCATAGGCTGTGACCTTACCTTTTTGCATTAATATCCCAATCCTACTATAGAAGCATCATAATAGATCACAAAATCATCAGTCCCTTTAGGTAGAGTCAACACTAGTGTTGTCATTAATTTGGTTTTTAACTCTTGAAAATTCTTCTCACATTCATCAAACCACAGAAACTTATATTTATTTTAAGTCATCTTATTCAATGGTGAGGATAAATTAGAGAATCCCTTATCAAATTTGCAGTAGTAACCAGCTAAACCCAAGAAACTCCTTATGTTAGTTGGAGAGGTGGGCCTAGGCCAGTTCTTAACTACCTCAATCTTCTGCATATCTACTTGAACACCATCACCTGAGACAACATGGCCCTAAAATAACATCGATTTAAGCCAAAACTCACATCCTGAAAATTTTTCATATATCTCCTTATCTGAGGGTTTGAAGAACTATTCGAAGATGATCAACATGCTCTTCCTCATCTCTAGAGTACACCAAGATATAATCAATGAATATAATCATGAATATGTCAAGGTATTGTCCAAATACTCTATTCATTAACTCCATGAAAGTAGCAGGAGCATTTGTCAATCCAAAGTGACCATATTAGTTTCAGAAACTCATCTTCAGGATGTTACATTCTCTCACTTGCAACTGGTGATAGCCCGATCTGAGGTCTACCTTAGAGAAAACATTAACACCCTGAGTTGGTTTAATAAGTCATCAATCCTCAGACAGGGATATTTGTTCTTAATGGTCACCTTATTCAACTGGCAATAATCTATAGACATCCTAAGGGAACTATCGTTCTTTCGCACCAACAAGACCAGATCACCCCATTGTAAAAAGGCCTAATAAATCCCTCCTCCGTGATATATTTCAACTGCTCTTTTAGTTCTTCTAACTTAGCAAGATCTATTCTATATGGAGCAATAGAGATAGGCTAAGTATCGGGAAGAACATCAATACAAAAGTCAATCTCCCTATCAGAAGGGACTCCAGGCAAATCACCAGGGAAGACTTCAAGAAACTCATTGACAACTGGAACTGACTCAAAAAGTGGAGACTCTACATCGTCAGCCTTAAATTGCATGAGGTGATAGATACATCCTTTTGAGATTAGCTTTTTGGCCTTAAGGTAGGAAATAAACTTACCCTTAGGTGCAATAGAATCACCCTTCCGCTCTATGACAGGATCATTTGGAAAGTTAAATTTGACATTTTGGGTTCTACAATTAACAGAGGCATAACAAGCTTAAAGCTAATTCATGCCAAGAATCACATCAATGTCAATCATCTCTAACTCAACTAAGTTTGCCAAAGTATCTCTATGATAGATAGACACCGTGCAGTCTCTATATATCCTTTTAGCTAGAATGGACTCACCAAGAGGAGCAGAAACACCGAAGGGCTTAAGAAGACATTCAAGAAAAAACTCAAACTTATTAGCCATATATGGAGTTACAAAGAATAAAGTGGCACCTGGTTCAAGCATGACATATATATCATATGAAAAGACTTGAAGCATACCCATTATAACATATGGTGCAACTTCCTTATATTGTTGATTTCTCATCACATACAAACGGTTTGTACCCCAACCCATATCATTTGTGGCACCTCTTTGGTGCTGCTGAAGACTGAGATTTATTTACTCTATTAATACATCACCTTATTGGGCACTCATTCTGGAAGTGACAAGTCTATCTACACCTATATCAAGCATATGTGCCCTCACAACACTCACCTAGATGGAGTTTACCATACTTTTCATATGGTGGTTTCCACTTTGAACATTGAGTCATACTAGCTTGGGATTGAGAACCCTGAGCTATACAATTCTAATAGCCTTGAGACTTCTAGTGATACCTATTACTTGGAGCTGATGCACTTGCGGAAGATAGTGTATATTTTGAAGACCTCTTCTGAAAAAAGGACTTGTCCTTTTTACCTTGCTTATGTTGCCTGGACTTATGCCCTGCTAACTTAGCCATTTTGCTCAAGTGCTCCTCCCTATCCCTCTTTTTATCCTCCTCAAATTGTTGTGCATAGACCATAAGCCTAGAGATGTTTATGCTCGGAATCAGCAATGTTTTTTTGCACTCCTTCTTCACATATTTTCCCAAACCAGATACAAACCTCCTCATTCTAGAGCTCATGTTAGGGACCATCTCTTGAGCATACCTAGATAGTTGTATGAACTTAAGACTATATTCTTTGACAGTTATCCCCTATTGCTCTATGTTGAGAAACTCCTCCATCTTCGCTTACCTCAACTATCATGGAAAGAAGTGATCAATAAAGATACTGTCAAAGTCATCCCAAATGGCAGGCTCAGCATCTGCACCTCATCTTTCTTCCTATTAATTGTACCATGCCATATCCTTAAGTTAATAGGAAGCATGTTCAACTCCCTCAATTTATGTCACATACATGGCTTTCAACACCTTTTACATCTCATCAATAATATTCTGGGGGTCTTCCTCAACCTTAGACCTTGTGAAGACCAATGGCTCATCCTTAGAAATCTCTAGATCTCATCACAGAAGTTGGCTCTTGGGAGTTAGAGTTAGGAGCTTGTGAACTCTAATTCCTACTCTGGGTAGCTACCAGTTGGGTGAGCATAGTGATAGTTCCCCTGAAATTAACCTCTATAGTAAGAATAGGTGAAATGGTAGGTGCCTCAGCCAGTCTACCACGCAGACCTCTGCCTCTTATCTACATTTGAGGAGGCACTTCTGGGTAGGGATTCTCAATATTGTTAGATGAAGTATCTCTTTGGGTGACGGAATGCTTAAGAGGTATAATCTGCAAGCATATACTATATGAATTAGGTAGACACTTTAATAAAGTTAAACTTTAATTGACGAACTCAAAATACAAGAAAGTGAAACAATTCCTAATGTTCTATAGCCTACTTTTTACGAAGTGTGGTGGAAAACACATCCATAAGCAAGACTCTACTAGACACGGCTTAATAGACTCCTTAGGACTCTTGAACTCTATGATCTAATACCAAATTTGTCATGCCTCGGGAGGGTACCCTTGGTGCATCAGGCACTCGAAGACTATTTCTAGCCCCCGAGCAAACTACTCAGCCTCATGACATTTATTCAGTCACATTCTAATAGCAGAAAACATCAATGTATAAGAATATGTAAAGAAAGGGAATGACAAATGATAAATAAAGGCTAATGGCCAAACATCTCATCCATAAACTAAGCAAGACTAGTATGAAGGAAAATTAGCCAACATAACATCCAATCATAACTCAGCAGTCTAATCTATGAAGCCTCTAAAACATTTGAATAATGGTTCCAATGACAATCCCATGGCTACCTCTAAAGAGAAAAAATATAAGTCTAACTCAAGCTAAAATAGAAACATAATGTCATCTGAGAGTAGGGGAAGGCTTACCAATCTATTAAAAGACAATAGGTCCTCAATGGGGCACCTGCTTATGAACATTAGTACCTATCTCTGGATCATGAAAAGATGCAGGTCCAAATAGATGCCAGTACATGAAATGTACGAGCAAGTAAAATGGACAAAAAGAAATATGTGAAGGAAGAATAACATAAACGCAAATAGCTCAACTCAAAAAATAGGAACTTAATCATCATGTCAAGAGTCTAAAGTAAGAATATAATTTATACAAGGACTACTCCTCTATCATCAATGTATCATCTACTCAGAGTACTATGAAAGCCTAAATGGGAGTTTCTCTAATCAACAACTATCACCTATAAGCCGGTGATGATACAATGAAGCAATGTCGTTGCCAACGCTATCTAATACCCTACCGAGGGTATGGGACATCCTATCAATTGGATCTAAAATTAGTAATATCAAATCCTCATTTTGGGAAAATAGCAAACATTTGGTTTTATGATTGAATCCTTTCCTATATCAGGTACATAGTTATTAAGTTCGAATTGGACTTACTCTTAGTTAATTCGGTTCCCAATACTCCTCCGAAGAATCAATATGCTCATAAGACATTAACTCTATGATTAACTCATTCATCTAGTCTTATTGGACATTTATCAACTCAACTCATCATATCAACCATCAACCCTTTTGGTTACATCATTTTTAGGTTCAGTGCTTGGCACATAAGGACTCATTCATGCATCATTCTAACTCATAGCATCTAGGAGAACAAGTACAGAATTAAAGCATTTAGGGGGTACATATACTCTTTAGGCTCAATTATCGTCATGCATGCTAATATAAGTAAAATATGTTAAAATAATAAGAAATCATTCTAGGGTTCATTAGTAACTTAAAATCATGAAATTCAAGTAATTAAGTCATATAGACAATAAATAATGCAAGATTATATTGAAATACATTAGATTTTTGGAAAAAACCTTCAAGTAATATTCACAAGAGACTCAATTTACTCACATCAACATCAATCCAGGTTATGGGGAACATGGAAGAATAGAATCCATGTTTTGGTTAGCTTTACATGCCTAGAAGTTTCGAACTTTGAAGTAGCTTGGAAAAATTCTCAAGTTTGACTTCAAACCCTAGCCCTTTTCTCCCTTGAAACATTGCTTCGATGTTTGAGAGAGTATTTTAGCGTAACAAGATTAATCTGACAAGTTTAGGGCTTTATTTATGTGTAAAAACATCAATCTTAGGCTTTGAAAGGGTGAAAAAGACCAAAATAACCTTTCTTTAAAAGTTGTCAAAAGTCATCTACAAGCCCATTTATGGTCCGTAGAAAGCTCCACAGCCTATAGGGACCCTTTCGTGAAGTTCAAGTACAATTTTGGGGTCTCTAGTTCACCTTTATGATCCCATTTTAGGACCGGTAGAAGATTCTATGACCCATAGATGGGTCCATAAAGTCTGGAACCAAAAATTGAAGTTTTAGGAATTTATTCCACGAATTAGAAGACGGGGCCGTACTTCATTTGACGGCCCGTAAATAGGTTTTGTAATATCACTCTACTCTAACAGTCTTCAGTAAAATAGTCATAAATTTTGACTCCGAACTCTAAATGAAGTGAAACAAGTTGTGTTGGAAATCTAATTCAATGGCCTTTAATTTGAGTAGTAATGGAATATCTAAATCTCTATGTGCTAAGAGTTATGTTCATTTAAAGGTGACCCTTGTATAATCCAACACTAGAAACTCAATTTAGGAAAGTTTTGAACTCAACTATGTACTAGAGGTCTCTTATGATCCTAATACACTTCCCACATATAAGAATGAGGCTTGAAATATAGGTACTATATTACCTCACATCTTACAATACTAGTTCTATGCAAATGAAACATGATATGATTTGGTCAAATTAGTGCCCATTTTTTAAAAGTGTTTGAAACTCATGTTATAGGGCGATAGGTACGTCTAATGCTTAAGAGGGTCAAGTGAATACATGTTTTGCGTCAAATTGAGGAGATCACGACCCTAAACAAAGTGAGAAAATTGAGGTTCTTGCAGGACTTAGGAAGCTAGCAGGTGAGTCACCTACTTGCTTAGCCTAAATTTGCTAGCTAAACGGAGACGAGACCCGATGTTGAATTTGTCCAAGTCTGATTATGAATAAAGTCCGTGTTAAGAGTGTAACTTTAGCCCATATTTTAGCATCATAAATGGACTATATTTTAATACCAGGAAGTATATTAAAAGAGCCCAAATAAATCACAATTTCTTTGGTAATTTAGACCCAAAACTAACTAAGAGAAAGGGGGGAAAATGGGTAGCAAAGGCCCATTAATTTGGAGCCCGTTAAGGCCCAAGTGAAAGGAGAAAGAAGATGCATCACCAACTTAATATATTCAGCTAAGAAATCAAAAGTAAGTCGTCTAAGAGGTCTTTTAAAAAGGGGTGAAGACATCCCCCTAAAGTCACTTCTACTTGGACAAAAACAAATCTGCTTTCTTGGTTATTCTTTGTCCTCTTTCAAAGTGTGAATAACATGAATCACAACCTTACAAGGATTCCTAAAGAAGATCTAAATGTTGATTTTAAAGGCAGGTAAATCTATTTATGAACTTAGTATGGTTTGTTTATAAAAACCAGAGAAATAAGCTAACTATACATGTGCTGGAAATTTTGGACAGCATGTATCCTAGGGATTGTGGTACAATTTTCATGTTAATTAAGACGCTTTTCTCTTCTTGGTTGGCTGTAACATGAAGTAATACTTATGTATTTAACAAAAGTTGATTTGATAGTAATGTATCCAGGCTGCTTCATCACTGTTACAGTCTGCAAAGATGACTTATTGTAGGATATCTTAATTGTACTCGTAAAAGAAACTTGTGAGCTGATAATTGGAAATTGTTATTTCATGACCTTCACCTAGTTTGAGACTACTTGTGGGCTATTGTAAGACTGGTTATATGTGTAAAAAATGTAGGATACAGTTTGGTTAAAGTTGAA
>JAOTQJ010171952.1:0-25078 GCA_025642045.1 Solanum sejunctum | reverse complement strand
CTCAAATTAATTGAGTTTAAATCGATTTTTGATTTTCGAATTTCTTTTTCTTTTCAAAAAGCCATTTTTCGGTATAACATACATATATGTATATTGTTAAAATCCAACTTTTATCCTCCACGACATAAATTAATCATCGAGCTTTTAATTTTTAACAATTTGCAATAATTAACTTTCGAAATGCAAAAATATTTTCTTCGAATAAATTTTATTTATTTTAGGAGTTATTATTTTTAATTATTTTAAGTTGATAATATTAAAAGCTCTTTAAATTAATTTATATAAATTCGTCTGGTAATCAAATTTGTCAATAGAATTCGACTTGATTGTATTTTAAATTGGTTATGTTTGCAATTTCATTTGGCTATCTCTTAAATTCTTGTCTTTCTTTCTTTCCGGACCAATTGGTCCTTTTTGGACCAAAATTGGCCCATTTGTTTTCACCATCCCCCAGCCCAATGCATACATCCGACCCAGACCATTTTAATCCCAAACTCGGCCCAATTTCCCTTTCATTTTCAGCCTATACAAAATATAATATATATACACACAATGTTTGGGGGCCACGCGCCCCTAATTCTCTTTTCCTCTCCCTTTTCTTTCCCTCATGCTCCTACACTCCCTTTCCCTTCTTCTTCCTCAAAACCAGCGAGCCAAACCAGAAAACGAGACCACTTCTCCCTCAACGTTCCTCTAACAAACTCCGTACATATGTGTCGCTTCCCTATTCCCTGTCAATTCGATTCGTACCTCGTGCTTTTGGAATCAAAACGTGTGCATATCACAACTATCGATTGAAATCGATGGCTGTGATATGGACTTGTCGATGATTCTCAAAGGATGTGGTAGTCAATTTCGAATTCGAGCTCCAAAATCGACCCCGGGATTTTCCTAAATTGACCTCTGGTTTTTCTTCCCGTTTGAAGCCTTAATTTGGGGACTATATATATCCTTTTCAAGGATCATGGAAGGAGCCGGTTCCTAATTCGAAACCATAGCAAATACTTAATAGATTTTTGATAGCCATTCATGATTTCCAGAGATCGATATAGTTCACAGATCCTCGAACTGATTTCCCAGAAACTCGTATGATTTTGAAGGTTTTGAAGTCCGGAGCTCGTAAGCAAGGTTCTCGTTCTGCAGTGAGAATTTCTTCCCAGCTCGTCGTCCAATTCGTTGCCTCAACAGAGGTAACCCCTTTTGATCTTACTACTCTCCTCCTGTTTATGGTTGCTTTAGCTGACTGGACTGTGTTCTATTTGATAGAAAATGTGCTTCGAATGCTAGTATATTACCAAAGTACAACCAGTCTAGCATTTCTCGTGTTTGTTCGCATGATTTTGAATTAGGCCTTTGGTTGCTTTGTTCTGGTTTGCTGGAAATTACTAAATGTTTTGTGTCTTTCTGGTTGTATTCTTACTCTTGTCTAGTTAGAGGACCTGTTCTATACACTCATAGTCAAAGTTTGAGTCGTCTGAATGTATACTGCTATGCTTATCGCATTAAGAGTCAGTGAAAAATAAGGAAGTATGCTTTGTTCTATTCTGTCTCCCCGCCTCTGAAATCACCTGGTACTGGTAATAGTATCCTTGTGGTGATCTAAATCGAGACGAGTCGAAGCTATGGTTTTTACTGTTGAGTGGCAATGATCTGTATTGCGTGTGGATTTCATGTTTTCTTGTTCAATGTTTGTGTTTTCCTAATCGATTTTAAACTTCCCCAGCTAAGTAATGCTTTAATGGCTTCTCTTTCACTATTTCAGTGCTCTAAGTGTTAATTCTTTAACGTGAGCCTGACCCTCGATTCAAATGTTTTCAAATTCATGGCTCTGTGATGTCTTCTTTTCCATTTCTGTTTCAGTTTTTCTATAACTTGTAACCAGATCTTGAAGTCACTTTAAAGCGATACATGACTCATATTTTTCTTGGTTTATTTTTCTGGCTCACTATAGTGATTCAACTTGCTTCTTGCCGTCTTAGTTTAGCATGTTACGCCTTGCTTTTGGGGATGGTCTCATATCTTTAAGACACAGTTGTTTCCTTTTGAACATAGCCTGCTTTTGAGGTCATTTGCTTTGGTTTCTGTCGGACTTCGCCTGAAATCAGAGTTCTTTGGTTAAAAGCAACAACATACATGTCTCTATTATGTTGAAATTGCGGAAAAGTGCCTATTTCTGTTCTCTGTTTTCTTTCTTGTTAAGGTGTAGCTGCTAATGATGCCGTGTGGCTTTAGCTGCATCTTTTATGTGGCTTTGTTTCAGTAATACAAGTTCTTAATCATTCATTTCTATTTGTGGCTCAAAGCATGCTTACTGTACCTTGTTAAGTTATGGCAGCTCCTTGTCATGTTTTCTGCTTCGGTTTTTTTAGGAAAAGCTGTTTGACTTCAGAAATGTCATTATAATGCGTGTTTTGACTTGAGATTTTCTTGCCTGATTACGTTGATTTTGAGTCGAAATTAAACTCTTGCCTGATTACATATTGTTCTGAGTCCAGAACCTAAGTTTAAAGTCTCCCCTCTTATGATTGTTTTCTGTCAACCCTTAAAAAGGGATAAAAATGGTTTAATTCTTAGTTAGTAGCTGGTCTGTTCTGGTTTGTTGTTCACAATAAGATGTTGTTTGGTTCGGCAAGCCTAAAACTTTTGGTTAACGTCAACATTTTGGCTTCACTGCTAGCAGTCTATTCTGTTGATTAGTCTAAATGGTGGTCTGATGTGGTAGTTGAGACTCTCTCGTCCGTGTCTTTTATATCTGAACCAGAGTACACTTCACCTGGTAACATAACAGTTGGTTTGTTGTACTCCATCATGGCAAGATGTTACTTGGCTTAGCAAATCACTGTATTCTGTCATGAGTTTATCCTTAGAGTTTTGCTTCATATCTTTATTTGGTTTTAAGACTTTTGGATTAAGGGTTCATTTGGAATATGGTTATTTACTATTATAATTCTCATTTAATTTGCCATATTTTACTGTCTTAGACTCTTCTTTAAAGTAATCTGTTGAACGTGAGAAGGATTGGGAATTTATTCAAGTATTGTTTGAATTTGGCTCTTGTTTTATTTCTTTCGCATAAGTTCTCATGTAAACCATGCCTTTAATCCGTGATCATGTTTTCTTACGAATAGCTTGTCCTCTGTTCAGTTCTGTTTTTAGAGCTACCATGTCAGTTTATACATGTCTATGACACTGCATCATTTTAGACATGAATATTGCTCCCTCTCTTTCTTTGAGATACTACCTACAACACACCTTCATATCTCTGCTGATATACTTTTCTTATTAAGTGTTTTAAAATTATTGCTTATGTATTTACTTGTTTTGTTGCATGTAAATCATTTTGGAGTCCTAAATGGATTCCTCTTCCTTGTGCACTTCGTTGGGCCACCATGGCCCAACCTCTCTGTTCGAGTCAGCCCAATTCCCAGGAAAGAAGCAGTTTCCATGTTTTCGAAGTAAGGAAATCAGTGTGTATACACTGATAAACACCTATATACGGTAGATATGACAGGGAATGGGCCAAATCCCTCTGGATAGTTGCTGAGTAGGTCGATGGAAGCGATGTACAGGTTTCGGAAGTTGAAAATCAGTATTTATACACTGATATACACCAGTATACACTAAGTGCATATCACAGGAAACATGGGCCAAGCCCAGGGAACAGCAGCTGGGAAAATTCTGATGCCAGGCCCAAAACTTAGAATTAGGATAGATTTGAATTTGGGCCTGCCAAGCCCAATTTCCATACCCTCTATCTTTCCTTATTTTATTGTTTTATTTATAATATTGGTTATTATTTGATACTAACTCTAACATTATTTGTATTATTATTTGTTAATCTAATTGTTTTTCCCAAATTGCCTTCATTTATGTTAATTTTTCATTATTAATGATTTTCTTAAATGATGAAATCATTTGTACAATTTATTTTGGTTTGGAGTGTTAGTTAATGTTAAACTTAATCAATTTTTGCAAAATTAGTCAAGTCTTTCAAATTTAGTCATTTTTCAAACTTAGTCAATTGTTGCAAAATTAGTCAAGTCTTTCATATTTAGTTATTTTTCAAATTTAATCAATTTTTGCAAAATTAGTCAGGTTTTTCAAATTTAGTCATTTTTCGAATTTGGTCAAGTTCTTCAAATTTAGTTGAATTCTTTCAAATTTAGCTAATTCTTTCAAAATTAGTCAACTTTTAAACTAGTTAATTTTTTTTCAAAGTCGATCAAATCTTTTAAAAGTTAGTCAATTTCCTAATCAGCGGTCGATCGCATGTTAGCGGTCATTTTGAGTGATTAAGTTCTTCTCAAAGTGGAAATTAAACTCGAACCCTTTCTTTGGTATATTTTAAAAGATTTTTTTGTTAGATCTTTTAAAATATCTATTGATTTCCTAATTATCCTTAAAATTAGGTGACGACACTTTCAAAATTTTTAAAAATTTAATTTGTACTTAAATTAATTAAGTATTAAATTGAATTTTTCGAAAAATAAGAAATCAAAAATTATTTTTTCAAATTAACATATATGACATCAAATAACTCATGGTTTCAAATGTATAAATTTGGAATACATAATACTCAACAATCCTCTACTCAATGTCTATAAAGCCTCTACTCAACAATCTAGATAGTGCCACAACAGACCATGAACACCTCAACTTAAAGAAAATAAAACATACTTCATGACAGTAACAAGACAAAAGGCCCCTCCAGAATGCAAGGGCTCACCAACTCTGGAATGTACTGATATAGACTTCAATGGTGAATGGGCTGAAATCCTCTGTATCCTGTATCATAAAATGATGCAGGCCTAGAATAGACATCAGTACATGGAATATACTGGTATGTAAAATAGCTCAAGAAAATAAAGCTCAACTCACTCATCTCGATTCAACAATTCATGCTCAACTCAATATGCAAATTTAAAATATTTCATGCTTTTCAAGATATACTTGATGAAAAATAACGCAATTTAAAATATCATGCTTCAAACATATTGTTTAGGAGTTTCTCCAACCGACATACCTCCCACCATCCATAATTAGGTGATGGACAACAAATATGGCATCGTTGCATTGCCCGTACTTAACATGCCACGGAAAAGAACAAGTCAACTTTACCTCATGGATCCATAAAGGGTGTCCACTTGTGGGACATAAGTCGCCAGTATTATGCTAAAACAACCATCCTACGCTGGAAAACATAGTTCTGAGGTGCTCCTCAATCACCCAACTTGGTGCTCAATACTCCTCCCAAGACTAAAACATGCTAAACTCATCAACTCATCAATTGAGTCATGATTGACTTAACATCAACATAATTCAACTCATCAGCATTATCTCATAACTCAACTCATCATCATCTCATTGTTATCTCATTATCTTATCAAATAAATATATTTTGAAAAAAATATGTATTTGCATCATCATCAATGTGTACTCAAAACGTCATTTAAACTCAATGCTCAATTTCATTAAAAAAAAAAAACTCATGCTCATGTAAACTTAGTAAATTATGCTCAAAACTCAACTTGACATGCTCAACTCAAATCTTCAAAACCCAACCTCAACTCAAAATATGCATGGATTTCTCAAAAAAATCAAGAAATCTAAAGTTCATGTTGTCAAGTGTAAAACTTTAGTTCAATACCATATAGAAATGATATGATGTAATAAATTTCTATAAAACATCAAGAGAATTCATAATAATATAATCTCAGTATTTAGATGATATAATTTCTCAAAGATCAATTCTTTACCAAATCTTAACTCAAGAAGTTGAAGGAGCGTATGAGGAACAAAATATCACACTTTAGTAAGCTTTACGTACCTGGGAATGGAAAGAACAATCAAACCTTAATGGATTCTTGTGGTGAAATCAAAAACCTTACTCTTTATCCTTTCTCCTCTCTTTGCTCAAGAAAACCCTAGGTGACAACAGAAGAAGAATGAGGCTAAGGATCTAATTTGGGACTTATATTTAGTCCCTAAACGACTATCGGTTAAGGGAAATGGATGGGAAAGGACCAAATTAATCTTTCTTAAAAGTTGTCAAAATTCCATTACGAGCACCATTACGACCCATATAAGGTACTACAACTTGTAGGACCCCTCTTATAACCCTTTGGCACAATTTTAGAGTCTCTAGAAGTTGCTACGAGCCCACACTACGACTTTTATCCTGACCTACGACTCGTAACAGAGGTTTCGTAGTACAACTCTGCACTGGTAGTCTTAAGTAAAATGGTCATAACGTTTGACTCCAAACTCGAAATAAGGTAAAACCAGTTGCATCGGAAAGCTAATTCAAAGGACTTTCATTTGGTATGTTATGGGTCATCTAGTTCTTTGTGTGCTACAAGTTATGATCATTTAAATTTGGCCCTTGCATAATCCAACACTAAAAACTCGATTTATAAGAAAGTCTTGAACTCGTCTAAGAACTAGAGGTCCCTTATGACTCTAAAACACTTCCCACATATAGGAATGAGGCTTGAATCATAGGTACATATGAGGATAGAATTATGGGGTGTCACAATATCTCCTCCTTGGGATCATTCGTCCTCGAATGATGAATAAGGATGGGCATCAAGGCACTAAAATACTCGGGACTCATCTCAACATTCATCCAACAACTCCAACTCTTAACTCTTAATCGACCTTAATAAAGTCTGCTCAGACTCAAGAATTAACACATCAATACAGGAATGAAAACATCGATTACGCTAAGGATAGGAATATCCCTCAACATACTTATCATTAAGCGTGAATGGAAAGTCGAAATGCACTCAATTCAAATTGCTCGAACACCTCGAAAGTGAGTTCAACTCTAATTGAGAATAGGATCATCAAGGTGCATAACACTCCATAGGTAACTCCCAACCTCATACCTTATGTCAACTACGCTCCCATTCATGACACTATATAATCAATTTAAAGCTTAAATATTCTATTCAAATCTCTTCCTAACCACATCCTCTTATTTCGTCAAGCCCAATTCTAAGCCCTTAAGTGGTATTCCTAAGATGATCATACCCTACAAAGCTAACCATCAACTCAAGTTCCATACTTCCTCAGGAATTTTCTTTAGAGAACACTACTCACCATCACTACATCTGTTGCATCTGCCTAAAACACTCACTCAAAATTATCAAATAGCTTTCTCTAATCACTCATATAGTGACGTCCATAAATTCAAGCCTATTATTTTAACCACTTCAAAGATGCCAAAGAATTATCAAGCCTACTCAACACTTCTACATTTGTCATTGAGTGAACTTCTCATTTAAAGGTACATTAACATGCTCTTGCCTAGAGACACTCTAATATACTCTTACTTCTTTGCATCGCATCACCATGTCTCATATTTCTCTTTCTCTGTGTCTATAACCTTAATCAAAGGAGGATATCATTATCATCACATCAAAGAACATCCACACTAACTCATCAAGAATAACTAATCTATTATCATCAACATCTCATCCTAATCAACTTATTATTATCAAAAACTCAAGACTTATTTTGGTTTCTCAACTCCCCATCTCCCCCTTGGCTCAAAGGTCCTCTTCCTAAATCAGTGAATTATCTCCCTTTACTAAGCTATAAGCATAGTGCTCTACACGTCTTCGGGTATTACTATTTACTTAAAATCTCAAATTCTCTTGTTGTGATATACTTAATGATGTAAAATCACTATTAGAACTTCTTCTTGGATGCAACTCTTAACTTCCTTCTAGCTCAGTAGGCATCTCTCTATACCTACTACTCTTGGCATGTATAATCTCTTTATATCACTCTTATCATCTAACCTCTTAGTCAAAATTACTTACATTCAACTTCTAAGCTCCAATATATATGACTAGGGAAGTCTCAAATTACACAGTAAGACTCATCGTCATTCATACATAAATCCCCATTGACCTAGTTACTAAAGTCAACAAAGAATGCTTACACTAGTTCGCTCTTCATTGACAATGCAACTAGACTATCTAAATTCTTATAGCAAGTCATAACTTATAGTTTCATACAACTTTACTGTATCGCGAATACCCATCTTATGCTCCCTCTCATCTAGTGTTCTATCCTCAATTCACTATCTCCATATAAGGGGTACCTCTACTATACATCATAGCATCTCACTCGTTACAAGATAACATCTTCACATGAACACACACTATAGCAAGACTCTTAGAGCAAACCTTCAACTAAGACTATCACTTTTATAATGTTATTATCCTTCTTCATATCGCTCCTCAAAATTCAAGCTCTATGACTTTGCTTCACACACTTCTCTTATACTACACTAACTTATAACTTACTAGGTAACCATCTAAGAACATAGGTCTACTAAAATCATATGGCTAATGCTCTATCTATACCTCCTTATCTTACTAAGCTCATAACTCTTTAAATCACATAGGGCTATCACTCCAGAATCATAAGCATAGTTTAGATCTATAACCTTCAAAACATGTCACACTCTTCATAAGACTAACAATTCAGCCCATGAGATCAAATCTATATGTCGGGTTCTTTATTCAGTCTATCCCAGTACCTTGTAAGTCAACTTGCAGAGGTTCCTCAACTTTTCACTTTCATGGTTTTCCATCGACGAAGCTCCTTTACGACACATAGTATCACCTATGGTCCGTAGACTAGCTCGTAGGATCCAACTCACATCAAAATCATCTCTTTCAGTCCTCCCAAGATATCAACATCTACAGACCTAACACATTTACGTAAACCTTTTACTATTTTGATTCACTCTAACTCATCATAACAAGAACTCTTCCTCCATGCCTCATCATAAACATAAAATGGTATTTACTACCCATTTCCCAAGACTTTTGGGAATCCACTCACCAATACCTCACTTAGCTAAGGGCAAATTACTCATGTCACAAGCCTCAATCAATCGTAACTCTCACTACTTGGTCACCTCCTCTCTCTCATCATCCTTCTAGATTAGGGGTAACAACTCTACTTATGGTTTACAAGATCTCCAAATCACACTCTTAGGTCCCAACTTAAACTCTTTAGATACATAAGTTTCTCTCTCTCATGGGTAATATCAAAAGCAAGCTTCCAAGGAGAGGATCTGGATACATCTAGACTCAAACGCACGATTTATATGAGTAATAGTGCACTCTTTCTAGCCAATCAACTTAGCATAATAGTCAGCTTCTCTCTAGCCTGGTACAGTCTCTCTACCATTCTAGTTACTCTACCGCAGAGGATGTCATCTGTAAGAGTTTGATCATGACTATCTTTATCACCTCGTGGACAAGGCATAGGCGAAAGGTTTAGAATAACATACGAATCATCATAGATTTCTTATAGCTCCATTGCACGATTTAGAATTTGAAAGAAGGGAAACTTTTCCTAAATGTCAATAGTCCTTATTTATAGAAGTGGGGCCCTCACAACTATAAGCAAGTTACAAAAGACATGGGTCCATAGACTCCCTAGGGCACTCGAACTCTATGCTCTAATACCAAGTTTGTCATACCCCGAGAGGGTACTCTTGGTGTGGCTGACACTCAGAGACTATTGCTAGCCCCTAAGCGAACCACTTGGTCTCATTGTCACCTCAACTCAACAACAAAAGAATAGTACTCAATAAAAGAACATCATGTGAATAAATATACATATATGTATGTAACATCAAATAACTCATGGTTTTAAATGTATAAATTTAGAATACATAATATTCGATAATCCTCTTCTCAATGTCTATGAAGCCCCTACTCAACAATCTAGATGGTGCCACAACAGGCCATGAACACCTCAACTTAAAGAAAATAAAAGATACTTCATGACCGTAAGAAGACAAAAAGGACCCTCTGAAATGCAAGGAGGGCTTACCAAATCTGGAATGTATTGATATAGACTTCAATTGTGCATGGGCTGAAATCCTTTGTCTCCTATATCTGCATCATAAAATGATGCAGGCCAGAATAGACGTCAGTATATGAAATATACTAGTATATAAAATAGCTCAAGAAAGTAAGGCTCAACTCACTCATCTCAACTCAACAACTCATGCTCAGCTCAATATGCAAATTTAAAATATTTCATTCTTTTCAAGATATACTTAATGAAAAATAACGCAATTTAAAATATCATGCTTAAAACATATTGCTTGGGAATTTCTCCAATTGACATACTTCCCACCACCCATAATTAGGTGATAGACAACGAATATGGCATCGTTGCATCGCCCGTATTTAATGTGCCACGGAAAACGACTCATCAACTCTACCTCATGGATCCATAAAGGGTGTCCACTTGCGGGACAAAAGTCACTAGTATTATGCTAAAACAACCATCCTACATTAGCAAATGTAGTTCTGGGGTGCTCCTCTATCACCCAACTCGGTGCTCAATACTCCTCCCAAGACTAAAATATGCTCAACTCATCAACTTATCAATTGAGTCATCATTGACTCATCATCATCACAACTCAACTCATCATCATCTCATGACTCAACTCATCATCATCTCATCATTTTCTCATCATCTTATTCAATAAATATATTTTGAAAAAAATATATATTTGCATCATAATCAATGTGTACTCAAAACAACATTTGAATTCAATGCTCAATTTCATTAAAAAAAAACTCATGCTCATGTAGACTTAGTAAATTATGCTCAAAACTCAACTTATAGTCAACTCAAATCTTTAAAACCCAACCTCAACTCAAAATATGCATGAATTTCTCAAAAAAATCAAGAAATCTAAAGTTCATGCTATCAAGTGTAAAACTTTAGTTCAATACAATATAAAAATGATATGATGTAATAAATTTCTAGAAAACATCAAGAGAAATCATAATAAGTACATAATCTCAATATTTAGATGATATAATTTCTCAAAATTCAATTCTTTATCAAATCTTAACTCAAGAAGTTGATGGGGCGTGTGAGGAACAAAATATCACACTTTAGTGAGCCTTACATACTTGGGAATTGAAGGAACAATCAAACCTTAATAGATTCTTGTGGTGAAATCAAGAACCTTACTCTCTCCTTTCTCCTCTCTTTGCTCAAGAAAACCCTAGGTGAAAATAGAAGAAGAATGAGGCTAAGGATATGATTTGGGACTTATATTTAGTCCCAAAATGGCTGTGGGTTAAGGGAATTGGATGGGAAAGGACCAAATTAACCTTTCTTAAAAGCTGTCAAAATCCTATTACGGGGCCCGTTACGACCCGTATTAGGTACTACGACTCGTAGGACCCCTCTTGTAACCTTTTGGCACAATGCCAAAGTCTTTGGAAGTTGCTACGAGCCTATAATATGACTCACATCCCGACCTACTACTTGTAACAGAGGTTTCATAGTGCAACTCTGCACTGACAGTCTTAAGTAAAATGGTCATAACGTTTGACTCCGAACTTAAAATAAGGTGAAACCAGTTGTGTTGGAAATCTAATTCAAAGGAATTTCATTTGGTATGTTATAGGTCATCTAGTTCTTTGTGTGCTACAAGTTATGATCATTTAAAATTGACACTTGCATAATCCAACAATAAAAATTCAATTTATAAGAAAGTCTTGAACTCATCTAAGTACTAGAAGTCTCTTATAACTCTAAAACACTTCCCACATATAGGAATGAGGCTTGAATCATAGGTATATATGAGAATAGAATTATGGGGAGTCACAGTTGTCTAATTCATCGTTTCATGATTAATTTCAATTTTAAATTTCTTATCATAATTTTAAAGCTAAACAAAAGGAAAAAAATTGAAAAGTCTTCAATTCCTCCACCAAAACCTAATGTCTTCCATTTTTCATCTACTTCTTCATATCAGTCCCCATTCTATTCTAAGGATGAGTATCATTATAAAAAATAAAAAAATCTTTAATCAAGTATCAACTACCTAGATCAAGCATATAATTTTAAGTACCAAGTATTTAATAGACAAAAAAATATAAAACTTATGTCAGCTATCAATTATCAGTAGTTTGATAAGCACAAACGCTCTTTCGTAAAGTATCAAGTACCTAAAGCTCATATTCTAACGATGAGTATCATTCTAAAAAAAACACAGAAATCCTTAATCAAGTATCAACTGTCCAGATCAAGCACCTAATTTTAACTTTCAATTATCTACTAGATAAAAAAATATAAAACTTAAGTCAGGTATTAATTTTGTTATTCTGATGGCAACCAATGGAACAAAGGAATTTTGACAGAACTCTTGTTGCAGGTATTTTTTTTAAGTTTTATCTGGACTAGTGGATCAACAAGGCGTCCAGGTGTCTCTAGCAGTCTTGATACTGCAAACAGTTTTTGACGAAACTCTTGTTAAATCGAATTCCTCTCACATCCAGGAAAACAGGTTTGTTCTTATTCTTGCAAACAAAAGACTTCAATTGATACCAGATGCAAGCCTTGTTGATCCTGCAACAGATGCGACACCAATGTTTACGGAGATGTATTGCAAACAGAGGACTTCAATTGATATCAGATCCAAAAAACAAATGCAAGCCTTGTTGATCACATCCAAAAAAACATCTCTGTAAAACTTCCAATGTTTCTCAAAAAAGTTCACCAATCATGTCATCAATTTTAAACATAAAACTTATGTCAGCTATCAATTGTGTTCTTGCAAGGATTTTTCAGAGATTTTTGAATAGGTGATTGGATTTAATTTTTTAGTTCAACCCATTTTTAGATTAACTGATTAATTTGCTCTCTTATTTTTCGACATACATCAAACTAATTTTGAGGTATTAAAAAGCCTAACAAATATGAGATTTTTAGTAATTTAGAAAATAGTTGGTATAAAAAGAATTAACGTTTTAAAGTATGGAATTTATAAAATTTATACATTATTTTTTGTGTAAATAATTTTTCACTGGCTTATTATCACGACTTAATCCCAGTCATGATAGCACCTGCTAAGTCCTACCTACAGGCAAGACAAAACCCAATCCAAGGGATCATGTCCTAGCTCTCTAGTCCAACCCAAATTGATACAATAACAAGATATACACCAAAACCTACCCAGAACTTGAAAGTCAACTATACAGAGCTACAATAACTGAAATAGCAGCTGGTATACATAAAGGCCAAACTAAAATATAATACATAACCCCAGAGCATTTCTATAAATACATAATACTATAATACAAGGCCAAAGTCTGACAACAAAAGATGACCATCAAAAGGAGACTCCGACGAAGCCAAAGTTGCCAGTGCTAACCCAAAAGTATTCTCCTGCACTCCTTGATCCCTTGAACACAGTACCCTTGACTAGAATGTGGACCTGCACCATGGAAAGATGCATAAGTAGGGATAAGTACCAGAAAAGGCACCCAGTAGGCATCATCGGCCGATCGAGTGAAATAGTAAGCATAAAAATGTCCAAATATATATAAGAAACTGCAGCAGTGTAGCAAAATGAACTCAGATCAAGGCATAAGCATGTCTGGAAGCCCTCAAACCACTACTGAACCAATCAAAGTAAAGAACAATGATCACCTGAACCGATCTAAGTACTAAACATTGATGCCGACTGACAAAAATTGCGTAGGCCAATATCATAACTTCTCCCAACTGAGATATAATGATATACATGGATGTAAGGTCCTAGTATCTATGCATGTACGCTATAAGCCCAGAAGGTATACCCGCGCACAATAATCATGCCGACAGATAATCGTAGAATCCCATAGAACCATCATAGAGCCCAGCTCTCCACATCATCAGATCAACGGTCAGCTGTACATAGGTGTAAGGTCCTAGTGTCTAAGCTTGAACACCCCCTAAGCCCCCCACAAGCTCAGGAGGTACACCCATGCACAATCAGAGTGTGAATAGGTAAGTGGATCCACGAGTAAATAATCACATAAATTTGGGTCCTCGACCCTGTGCTGGCACATGGTATCCGATTCAAAATATACTGTGGAAAGGTGGGACGTATCCCCACGAGAGAAAGAATCCCCTTCTTGTAACAAGTGTGTCTCAACTCAGAATATCAATCACGAGGTCTCACCCCAAAAGTGTAGTCAATAGGGCCCTAGGCCCAAAGGAACAGCAATTTCCCAAACCCCTTTAGAATCGACACCTCGGTCTCAAATACCCGGATGTGATCACCGAAGACAATTATCACGAGGAGCATCACTCGAATCAAGACACTCGGATGTGATCATCGAAGACTTGAACAACAGGGTGTGTCATCTAGGCTTCAGAGCATAACATCAAAAAAAATCTCCCCTTTTGTCTAATCGGATCCCCCAATCATCTTGTCTGTATGCAAGGAACTCAGAGTAGACGCGAATCTCAGTGTAATAGTGTGTAGACCTCAATAATCAAAATAAAATCGAGCTAATCAGGCAACTATGATACGATCTAGTCCACATATGGGTAATAGAAGTAAAAATGTAGTAATAACAGGGGTATCATAGGTGCCCATGATAGATAGGCCCAACAGAATCATAGTATGCTCATAATTAAGCCATGCTATGACATAGAACCAATACACAGACTCTCAATCCATATATCTCTGTAGCAATAGGCAATACACATTTATATAGGTGCAAGTCAAGTCGGTACGCATGCTTAGCCCAAACTCTATTTCATATTCGACCCTTACCAGACACCTTTCGATATAAAGCAACTCATAGAGCAGCATCAGTATAACCTAAAATAAGGCCCAAGAGGTTGGATAATCAAAAGCATGACACCTACTCGAAATTGCATCACAGTACAACTACTATTCAGGACATCGCCAAGGCAACTAGATATAAATAAAAGATTCAGCGCGCAAAGTAGCATGTAATCATAAGTCAACCTCAATAACTAGTATATTCTTGTGGCCTTAGACATACACACAAAAGCAAGAGTCAAGCTCAGTGTACATACCAATCACATGTTCACCAGCTCCAACCAAATCCTTTCAGGCCCTTTCATAGTCATATAATATAAGAACTCACGTAATATAGCAGCTACAACGAACATAATCTTCAATACAATAATTATCGTCCTATAACAATATATGTGTGTGTGTGTGCGCATGTGTGTGTGTCACATCCAAATTCTATCCAGCCATATACATCATATACTAACAACACCATTCATAGACAGTACATTTCTACACATTCCAACTCAGTCTAAGGTTTGTAGAAAGCCTAGCCCACCTGATTGTCGACACATCGAACTCCAAACCACTTTAATTGAGATTTTCCTTTCCTAGAAGCCTTCAAAATCTGCTCAATTATGGAAAATATTTCACAATATCGACATGACCAATTTGGCTATTTTATCTTGAAAAATGGGTGAAAATTAAGCAAAAGGGTCTAAAATGAAAAAGTGGACCTCATGTTGAAAATTCAAATAAAAATTTTGGAAATGGCCCTAACGACATCCCGAGTCTACAGTAAAATAAATCAGCTCAAAACAGTCGCCAGAAGACCAAGAAATCACCAAAAATGAAGTTAAAATCTTATCGGAAAAATACTTTTTTTAAAGCATTTTTAGTCAAATTCTCAAAAATCAGAAAATTTCAGCCAGCACCTAGCATACCATAGTGTTTCCCTCAGAACATAGAATAATGTAGGCTAAAATTTCATTCAATTCCATTAAGAATCGGCTACGATATCATATTTCAAATTTTGCAAAAATGCTATTACTTGAATAGCAGCTAAAACAGTGAACTTCTCAAACATACAGTCAAATTGAAGAATCTAAATATATCATGATGTAGGTCTCAAAGAGTAGTACAATTTAGGCCCAAAGTTCATCAAATTCCAACTCAAAAAGGATAAGAAATCATAATTTGAAGTTCCCAAAAGTATCTTCAAAATGTAGTTGTAAAAACAGTGAGTTTTACCTCAAACGACGTGCAAAAATTAGATTTCAATACTCCATGATGTTCTTCTCAAAAAAATATACAAATTAGACTTTTGAATTGCCCAAATACGATAAAAAAACAATGAAGAAATCGTTGCCTAGAGTTATGGTACGTTGATCTCCAACTCTCTGAAACTTCAGGTTATAAAGACAGCTTTTTATCAGCCTTTCCACGTGACGGCTCCTCATTGGGCCACATGGCACTCCCTTAACTTTTTTCAGCAATTGCTCAAACTTAATTTCTCTTTACGATCTTATTCAAAATCCAAAAAATATAATTTATATATGATCTGATAAAAAATGGCATTCCAGACTCAATGGTATAGTTAAAATTCCCATCGAAGGTTTTTATATGCCAATGTGGGTCCCGTTTCCCAATATCAAAATCTACCGAATGGGCCAAAAACATCCGAAAGCCCCAGGAATCAAACGAAAGGTCATCCTAGACCAAACTTGATGTTTTGGATCCAATGAAATTTTAGAATTCTAAATTGAGGCCTCCTTGGCCCAAAATCCGAGAACACTCATTTAAAATAGTCTCGGACTCAAAAACTCAAAAATATTCTCAAAAGCTCTAAAAATTATAATAAAGCCATTTTTAGCGTGAGTTTGACCATACGAAACTGCTGGAATTTTTAAAATTTCAATCCGACCTCCCGAACCTCAAATGTTGACCAAAGTTAAATTTTGGCTCTAGTAACAGCTAGAAATGCAACTTTGGACCTAAAATCTCCATTTTAACTCCAAATTCAGTTTTATAAGTTCTTCAAGATTAGATTTGGCCTTCCAGAACTAATGAAATTGACATAATTGAATTCCGACACTTAGAACTAAAAACGACTAGAAAACTCAAAATTTTCAAACTAGAACCTTTATAACTCTTTTTTTTTTTTTTTTGCAAAATTCTAACTTTTCATAAGATTTTCAAAATTCAACTTTTAGACTTATCCAAAAATAACTTAAGATAACTTACGAGAAAGACAAAAATATAATTTGGTCAAAAAATACCAAAAGTAACCTTCGTGGTCACTACGCTTGTGGATGTAATTACCCCTTCTAATTAACCCATTTGAACCAATTGTCTTGGCCCAAATCAATCAAAACCTGGTCCACTCCTCTTTAATTTTAGTTTTTCTTTCCATACCAATAATACATACACGTGCATATTCCCCAAAATTAACCCCACGCGTCCCAATTTTCTTTTCTCTCCCCTTCCCTTTCAGCTCACGCGACCCACGCCCTTCACCCTCCTCTTCTTCACGAACAGCCTAACGTTCACCTCTAACAAACTTCAAACGGCCCTCAACGTCTTTCCTTTCTACGTGTCTCTCAAATCCAACTGGCATTTTTCAATTTCCATCGTCTTAAAGATATTCTTTGATGAAAAAGGAATTTTGAATTCAAATTGGAGGATTCCAAACCCTTATCCAGAAATTCTACATCCAAAATTCCTAATTTTGACTCGACATTTTCCCCTAATTCGGCCCTAATTAATCCTCCTATAAATTCCCCTCACTCTAGGGGTTAGCCATTCTTCACCTGCAAAATACACAAAATTTCCGTTGAAGAAATATTCCAAGTTTCCAAAAATTCTTCAATTTTTGAGGCTCTTGAAACCGGAAGGCTCAAATTTTGAAAGCAAGGTTCTGATGATTTCTGGTTCAAAATGTTCCTGCTTCCCTGTTTGAAAGCTTTCCATACCTGAAGGTACACTCATGGTCATATGACATTGTTATTTCGTGTACGTTTCTTTCCCCGTTTGTTCTTGAGATGATTTAAGCTACACGATTCTATTTTTCATTATTTACCTCTGTTTGGCATTGAAAAAGTGGCTTAAACCAGCTATTAGTTGTCCATTCTTGAATTCATGTGTACATTTTTAAACCATTTCAGCTTCTTGTTTTGAAACTGGTCATTAGTGGCTTAGTTGCTCCTCTTCTACTCTTTTCTTTCCTCTCTTACTGTTTCAAACTGAGTTTGGGAATATTACCATTTAATGCTCTTATTTTTCTTCCTTGAGTTACATGTTTTTTCATAAACTTTAATTTTCATTTTTAGCTTAACGTCAATAGCTAAGCTCGTTCATTTCTGTCACGCATTCTATGTTTGAGTTTAGCATGATATTGAGTTCTCTTAGCTAGAATAGTTTCACTTTGTCTTTTTAAATCTCCTGTGTCTATTTGCTTCTTGACTCTACTTCCTCATTAGAATGTTGATATTGTAGTTTCTACTTCAAGTTTATTGTGAAGGGAGATCCTTGGTTTTACTCCTATTTGTTTGAATGTAAGTGAATGAATCAGCCTATTAATTGCTTATATCTTTCTTTCTTTTATCCTTCTATGTGTCCATTTGGTTAAAATGAAACTGATTTAGGGCAGTGAAATAGGAGTCAATGTTGTTTTAGTATCACCTTTTGTTTAAAACTAAGTTAATTCAAAAGCTAATTAATTTGTTTATTTTTAAGTATTTTAGTTTCTTCACAGGATCGTATGGGTGAATTGATTATTCAACTTTTGTGTTGAAGTCTTTGATGAGTGCTGCCTTAGTCTTCTTCATTCAATTTTGGAGATAGAATCTGGTATTGATCTATTTTTCATAGATATCTATGATACAAGTTTTGCATCTAACCAGGAGTTTTCTTTTGGCATTATTTAAAAATGGATGAGGTATGTAATAGGCACACATCATGCTAATTGACTTTTGTAATATTATGGATAGCCCATCTGTAGTGGGAATTTAGTTTTGTTTTTGTGATGAGGCCTCACAGGGAATAGTCTTTCTACCTCTGTGAGGTAGTGGTAAGGTACATTCTACCCTCCGCAAACCTCACGGAGGCCTCACTTATGGAATTCCACTGGATATGTTGTTGTTGTATTTCCAGATGAAGTCTAGGCCCCCCTTTTCATTCTTAAGATGATTATGGATAATTTACTTTACTTTATGTTTAAATTCGTGATTATTGCTACAGTTTTCAAATGTCATGTTATGCTTATTTGGATACATTGTTATAGGTCTTAATCTATTTTGTTTTTCTTCCCTTTTCCATTGCTTGTGATTCCTCCTGAGTCCATTGGACTCCTTTTTTGCATCCATTATTGGGTTACGGAGGCCCAATTCCTCTTTCCAGAAGTTTTTTTCAGATATTTTCGAGTCAGATGAAGGCTGAAGTACAAGTTTTGCGGGGTAGTCTGTATACATTTGATATACTGCTTATACGCATGTGATACAGTAAAGATACCCTTGTGGGTATACACGGGAAAATACAGCAGCAGGTAATGGGGCCAAAAAGCCCAATTTGTTAAAAAGCAGATTTGGACAAGAATTTAATGAGCCAGGTAGGCCCAAATTTTAGAATTAGGACAGGTTGTTGAAGTCAAGCCTGCCAAGTCCAATCTTAAAAGTTCTCTTAATTTTTTCTTAAAAGTTAAGTGGCTACCCTGTCTTTGTTCAAAAATTTGGTTTTTATTAATTGATTAAATTGATTTTTTGAAAATAACCCCTTTTTTTCAAATTAACACATACCATTCCATAAAAAATCACCATCCAAACAAGCTGTAAATGAATCCTATTATGTGCACATTTCCGACTGGTTAACGATCGTTAACTTCCCCAACGTAGGTTATCCGCCTGGGTCACTGGTTCACTCTCAAAATGAAACTCACTCTTTGTCCACCTAAAATAGAGTTAAACCAAAACCTATAGGAGCATTTGCCTAGGTTGACCCAACCCAAGGGGCATTGGGCCCATTAGTGGTTCACCTTGAGTCCAAAGTGACCCTCGGACCAAATGGACTATCATATTATGTGTTTAATTTGAAGGATGAATCTGCCGTTTAAACCAAAACCTATAGGAGCATTTGCCTAGGTTGACCCAACCCAAGGGGTTGGGCCCATTAGTGATTCACCTTGAGTCCAAAGTGGCCCTCGGACCAAATGGACTATCATATTATGTGTTTAATTTGAAGGATGAATCTGTCGTTTAAACAAGTCGTTGTTTTGCGAGTTTGGGGGATTTCTAATTTCTTTTGTTTTGTAAATGGTCGAGAATTCCCAGAATTTGACATGGTCATGAAGACTCCTGATCTCCTTCGTGTTTGGTGGAACAATCTTAATGAGTATTCACAAAGCCAAGTCACTTCTCATCTAGGATGTCTCCCCTCGTCAATGGATGTCCAAGCATGACTATTTTTATTGAGGTTAGTACTCGGTTCTGGAATAGTTAGACGATGGTATTTTGATTTGAAGATGTTGAAACGATACCAACAATTGAGGAAATTCGGGATTACTTAGAATTTAAGGGAATGTGTGACAAAAGAAAGGACCATCCCGATCATAAAATCCTGATACCAAACAAGCCAATCATCAATAAAAAATGAAGGATATGCTTTATCTCGTGCAAGTAAACGGGTTGGACACTAAAAACGTCTATTTCATGAAGTTCTTTTAACATTGGGGACACAGAAACTACTTTGGGAGGTTTCCTAATGGGTTTCATGATTAATTCAACTTGGGTTAGTACTCGAGCCTTGGCATTTTCTATCTTTTGGTAACCATGGTATTTCCCCGAAATAGTACAAATGAAATTAATTCGAGGATTATAAATGTATGTCATTTTTTGTGGCATCGGTAAAAGTGGTCAAAAGAAGTACTCTAATTTGGCGCCAATCATATTAGCCGAAATCTATCAATCTCCAAGTCGGTGCAAAAATGGACAAGACATCAGTTGTTCCAAGGATGTAACTTGTTGCTTCAATGGTGGATGCCCTTACATTTAGATATAAAGGTTTAAAAATGGAAACAAAGCTTGTTGGGAAAGTAAGACGGAGGAAACAACCCATCACGAACTTCTTTTGACTATCTAAAATTTCAAGCTAAGAGGACGAAAAAGGGCACAAGTTCTTTATGATTTGAAAGAATACAATGCTTATGAAACATTCCAAAAAGTGCCTGAAAATGTATCTCATAAATGTTCATAATCGTAATTTTCATATATTCAAAATTTGTGCATGATATGAAAAATCAGACTTCATATTCTTGATCTTGAGTGGAAAATGGGTATAAATAACTCCGACTTTAGAGCAACCGTAGAAAAATTTGATTTTTCCAAGTTTATGCAAAACAGTAAGGGTCCGCAACCCGGGCGCGATACGGCCAAGGCATGAACCAATGTATTTTTTCATTTCGGTCCAAGGCCTTGGGGTCTTGGGCCTAAGCCTCCTATGCATAAAAACACCTATACTTAGTCATTTTTCAACATCATATCATTCAAGTCATTCCTCAAAACCTTCTCTAACACTTAGATAAATATTTTACCCAAATTCAAGTGTCTCAAACTCATCTCTGGATGTCATTAGCTTCATTCAAACTTCACGTTCTCATTCAAATCTTCATCAAAGAAATGTCCAAAGTTCAGGTATGTGGGTTTCAACCATTAGGTCCTTTCACCATGGTATCCAATCTTCCTTTCTATGAAAATTGCATGTTTCTAAGTTAATTTACTTATGAATATTACTCATTAAGTATAAACTATGTTGATGTGACTATTTTAGCATGTTTTGAGCTATGAATCTATGATCTATGTGAGATTTGTTGAGGGGCTTTAATGTATATTGCATAAGGGTATTACTAAGTGTTGGTGGGTTGATTTATATTAAGTTTTTTCACATGATTTCACTCTTGAATTGCATGATTTTGAACTAGCATTACACACTCGACAAGTGTTTGATAAAATATTTGGTTAAGGGTTCTTGAGTTATTGAGGGTCTATAGCATGACTTATGAGTTAAGTAACTTTATGATGATGCTAAGGAATGTATATATGTGTTGATTTCTTGAAAAGTGTCTATAGTGTTATGCCTCAATCGCCTTGTCGGGAGAGAGGGGTGTTATGCCCGTACTACCATGTTGAGGGGATATCCACTTTGTCGGGGAGTGCTATGCTTGTACTACCATGTTGAGGGGACCTTGGCACCTTGTCAGAGGGTGCTATGCCCGTACTACCAATTAAGGGGTAGATACCTCAATAACCTTCCAAGGGGGCCATATGCCTTGGATTCCAAGTGCTAGTTGCTTGGTCTATGATGATGGTCTCTTCTTACACATGTAATACATTCTACACAAATACGTTTTACTTCAAGCATTGATCATGCATGCCATATTGTTATTATACTCACCCATTGCTTATGTAAATGCATTTTGACTATGTTGCCTATCTCTTGTTGCATTGCATCCTACTTACTTAGTACATGCAAACATATCAACATATACTCTATTCAATTATGATGTTACCGTGTACGAATTAGAGCCCCTCACAATCATCCTCTCCGTGGCTAGTTGGTCATCTTGAAGATAAGCTATTGGTGAGTCCTCAAGTTCAGGGATACTAACTTCTTACTAGTGCTATTTCTTTATATTGAACTTGATAAAAGGATGAGCCCGAAAAGTTGTCTTGGCCCTCGCCCAATCTATGTTAGAGGTGTTGTTGTTGGATGACTGATGTAATTATGCTTGAGCTTTGATTCTTTTGATGATTTATGCTATTAAAGACTTCCCTTAGTCACTTTTTATCTTTATTTCTACTCTCTTGTTGTTGTTTAATTGCTTCCACGATCAAGGACGTGTAAATGATATGCTAAAAGGTTTGTTTGGGGTCCTTTCGGATTCTTATTTGTCGTGTCACGTCTAGGTCCTAAGGCTTAGGTCGTGATAATTTCATGGATGTTTGATCATTTCATGTCCGAGAGGATTACAATACAAAGAAAATGGCTCCTTTGAGGGTATTCATGAGGTCTTACTCTCCTAATCAAGTAATAAGATAGTTCGGGAGAAAACAAATCATATGTAAGAAAGGAAACACTAGTCAGTATGTCATTGATTATGATGGTTGTAAAGAGGTGTCTTATGCTGATGAGATCCTTAAAGAATGGTTCACGTATGTTCTCTCAGAAAAAGAAAGCATCTCTAAAGACAGGTAGGATGGGAATTATGATGAGGCATACAAAGAGTGGATGAAGATGGACTTTCTTAAAACACTTGATGTGTTGCTAAAATATAGCATTTTTTATGCTTAAAACTTGGAATTTTGTGTATTATCAAGGCAATGTTAGTAGGTTTGATGCATTTTTATGTTGATTTTGCCAGATTTATAGGATTCGTGATGATTTTGGGCAAAAGTTTGCAGAATTCAAGTTTTTGAAAATTTACGGAGCACTCTATGGGACGTGGATTATTCTACGACCATAGGATGATTTGTGGGTCAGATCCAGTGAAAGATCGATTTTCAAATGTTGAAAAGTATGAGTTGTCAGATGAGCCATAGAATGCTTCACAACCTATATGTGAGTTCATAGGTTGAAGATCAGAAAATATGTTAAATGCTAAAGTATTGTCAGATGAAGTCACTTAAGAGTCGTAAGTTTGATGACGAATCGTAAATAAGGTCGTAAGTCAGAAGATAGCCTGTAGGAAAGTCTCGTAAGTTGAAGACTATTTTTAGAAAGTGCAGAGTATGAAACCCAGGTATGGGTCGTGATTTCACCTACAACCCGTAACCTTGTTTGTCTGAATTTTTTAATTCAGTTTTCCTATTCCATTTTGAATTTGTATTTACTTATTATAAATAGGTTTTTTAAGGTTTTTTCTGGGTGTGGAAGGATAGAAACGTCTAGGAACGAGTAGAGAGACTTGAGAACTCATATTTTGTGACTTTACATTGGGATTATTACATTGTGATTTCTTTTGGAGAGTTTTGGATTTCTTGTTCAATTCATCATTGTAAGTGTTTAATTAGTATGATCCTCTCATCTATAATGATCATACATTGCTAAATCAACAACTAGGGGTGTGGGAACAATGAAAAACTAACAAAGTAAAATCGGATAATCCGTAATTCTTGAAAAGTATGCATGTGTGTATTAATTATCTCTTCGTTTAAAGTACTTTTTAAGGGTGGCCAACATTAGAACTTGCCTAATTCTTATCTCCTGAATTAAGGGGGTAATGAATAGGATAAGGGATAATTAGCAGGATTCGATGTGGTTCCGCTCGTCTAATCAACCTAACCAGATCAAGAGGTGTTAGTAATGCAATATTGCGGGGATGGATTAAATTACATAGTGAAAATTGTCTCTCTCATAGATCAAAGGATTGGGTAAACATAACTTACCAGTTCTGCATGTTGCACACTAGAAAAAATTTTGATTATTGACTGTACTGAGTTAGGAATTCATGAGAAACACAATATCTTAGTTACTTCTCTCATTCATTTCACAACACTTACTCTCATTCTAGTTTAAGTTTACTTTATTGCATTTATCTGAATTGCTCGAAATTACTCAAGGTCTAGATCATATTCCTTGTGGGTTTAACCCTAACCTTAGTTATATTATATATTTTGGCAACAACCGCTTATACTTTCAAAGGGATATGTAGTTTGGGCGACACTAAAATTTTAATGATGTTGCTGGAGAATACGACTTTTAGACTGGTTTAATTTGGATAATTTCCTGTGGAGTGAGGGGAGAAAGGGTTGGTTTGGTGGTTGTTTATGAGGTGGAGGTGAGGGCGGCTAACGGAGAAAGATGTTGGTTGGGCGTCGGCTATGGTGTTTTTGGGGAGAGAGGAAATGGAAATGGTTTTGGGATTTTGGGAAATGGATTTGGTTAAAGACAAGAAAAATATAATTTATTCTAGACCGTTGGATTAAAGTTGATGAACATATTCAATGTAATTTTGAATGAAGTGGGTCAGATTCGAATATAAAAAATGGGTATTCGAATTTAATTAAAGCGGAATTGAATTGGGTATTTAAAATTATGCTATAAATTGACTCAATTATGCTACAATTGAAACAAATTGTAATGAAATTGACTAGAATTGAAATAAATTGTAAACGAACTTACTAGAATTGAAACGAATTGGAGTAAAAAGATACAAATTAAACAAATTGAGGTGGATTTGAATATATTGTCATTTAATAATTATAATATACAATATTTTAAATAATAATTTTATGTAAAAAAAATATGTAATATATGGTAAAATTACTATGTAAAAATACTTGGATATATTAAAAATATTATTTAAATTAACAATTGATAAAATAAGATGGCAAAAATGCATAATGCATTTAAAATATTATGCTAATAATAATAATAATAATAATAATAATAATAATAATAATAATAATAATAATAATAATAAATAATAATAATAATAAT
>JAOTQJ010171951.1:0-66843 GCA_025642045.1 Solanum sejunctum | reverse complement strand
GTTCACGAGTCGTAAGGGGGCTTTTATATTCATCTCTAAGATCTTAGACTTTACTGCTACAAAGTATCTTCATGGGTCGTAGCTTGAGCTATGACTCGTATTTCCCTCTCATTGTTCATATCTGTAGCACTTGGTCGAATACTGAAGAAAACTAGAATTTTTTGTGAAACCCTCCACTACGGCTCGTAGAATGATCTACGACTAGTAACTATATTTCATATGGCTGAACGTCAGTTTTTGCTTGTAGAGGGTCTCGTATGTCTTCAAATATCCATGATGCCACCTCTACGACTTTAAGCTGAGCTACAACTTGTAGAGGGTCTCATATGTCTTCAAAAATCAGTAAAATCTGCAACATTTTCCAAAATTGTGTCAACATCCTTTTCCTATAAAAACAAACACAAAAACACATAAAACCATAAATGTTGAATTGAGAACACACAAAATCTAATGTTTTAGGAATCCAATGTGTTATATTTTGACACCACATGAATACCCTCAACTTAAAATTATTACTTGTCCTCAAGGGATGACTCAATCTACCAGATAACACAGCAATATATAGAACAGAACTTAATGGCATATATCTAGTACAATTCAAGCTCAGGTACCCACACCATTGTCAAATCAAGATCAGATAGCTATTTTGGCAAACCAAGACATAATGATACATCTAGGAACACAACTATGATAAGCAAGAGACTATGCATAATTCACAAGAAACGACACCAAAAAGCACCAAAAAATGTGCTTTGGAAGTGCCCGGATTCATAATTTTTATATATGTCAAAATTTGTGTGTCATATCAAAAATTTGACTTTATATTCTTTATAAAGGGAAAATATTAAACGTGAAATGGGTCTAATCACAATTTTAAAGAAACCATATCAAAATTCAAAAGTCTAAAGTTTGCAATTTAAAGTGAAGAACCGCGCCCAAGGTGCGACACACTAGGGGCACGCTCTTGTGTTATTTTGCCCAATTTTTGTTGTCTAGTCCAAGGCCTTTGAGTCTTAGGCCTAAGCCTTCCCATGCATGAAAATACCTATACGTAATCATATTTTATCTTTATATCATACAAGATATTCCCCAATTCTCTCTCAAACACTTAGATGAATATTTGACTCAAAATTCAAGTGTCGAATATCTTTTCGGATCTTAAGGAAATCACTCAAGCTTCAAGTTCTCATCTCAATCTTCATCAAGGGATTCTCTAAAGTTGAGGTATTTGGGTTTCATACATTGAGTCCTTTCGCCCATGGTGCCCAAGCTTCCTTTTAACATAAAACTCATGGTTCTAAGTTGATTTACTTATGGGTCTTACTGTTAATTTAACTATGAACTATATTGAGGTTTCATAAAAATGTGATTGTTTTAGCATGTTTTGTTCTATGAATATAGTATTTATTTTTAGACTTGATAAACGGTTTCAATGTATATTCCATGAATGTATTAATAGTGTTGGTAGGTTGATTTACTCTAAGTTTTCTTGCATGATTTTACACTAGCATTACACACCCGTGAAGTGTTGATAAAATATCCTAATTAGGGTTCTTGAGCTAATGATAATCTAATGCATGATGTTAGTAACTCATGATGATGGAAGCAATGTAATTTTATGTTAAATTCCTGAAAAATACCTATAGTGTTGCAAGTTGACCACACCATGTTGAGTGGGTGCTTTGCCTCAACCCCTATGATGGAGGGTCTAATGTACATCAAGCAAGTTGAGGGGTTGATACTTTGACCACTATGATGGAGGGTGTAATGCCCATTAACCATGTTGAGGGGTTAATACCTTGACCATGATTCCAAGTTGAGGTGTTGATACCATGAGCACTATGATGGAGGGTGTGATATCCATTAACCATGTTGAGGGGTTGATACCTTGGCCACTATGATGGAGGGTATGTTGACCATCAACCAGTTAAGGGGTTGATACACTGACCACTATGATGGAGGGTATGATGTCCATCAATCCATCAAGGGATTGACACCTCAATATCCATGGATGGTAGGGTGTTACAATCCATTGTAATGTTGGTCTCTTATTACATATGTATTATGTTCTATATATGTATGTTTTACCTCATGCAATGATCACACATGCCATGATTCTAATATACTATCTCTTGCTTATGATTATGCATATTGATTATGTTGCCTATCTTTTATTGCATTATGTCCTATATACTTAGTACATTCAAATATACTAACGCATATTTTATGCCTACATGATGTTACCGTGTAGGAACCGGAGCTCTATTTGATCAACTTATCCTTGAAGCAAGTTTGGTGAGTGCTCCACTCTGAGGACAACATCTTTTGATCTTATGTTATGTAAAGACTCTCTTTCATTCATCATATGCTTATGACTATGACGGTGAGCCTGGTCGCTTGTCTTTGCCCCTACTAACTTCTATGTCTAGAGGTGTTATTGGACAAGTAATGTAATTATGCTTGAACTTTGACTCTTCCATGTTATTTAAGTATTAAACTCTTTTCCTTAGTCCCAATTTCCCTTGTTTATGTTTTCTTTTGTTGGTTATTCTTACTTCCACAACCAAGGATGTGTGTATAATATGCTAAGAGGCTTGTTTGTTGTTTCTATAGGTTGTCCATTAGCTATGTCACATCTAGGCCTAGTTTAGGTCATGCAAATCTTGGTATCAGAGCACCTAGGCTACTAATAGTCCTTGGCATCCAACACATCGCGTCGATTAGAGTCTTGTTCATGGTTATGAAGTGCACCATGACTATGAGCAAAAGGCTATAATACATTCTAGGAAATATTTCCCTTCTTCTTACTCTATGCCATTTTATATGAGTCAAGGTAAGGTTTTACCCCTAATGATTATTCTTTGCTATGCTAGATCATACCTAACACAAGATAAAAAAGAGCTACACACCTAAGGAATAACCGGTTCATAAAGAGTTCCGTGATCCTCTTATCATGCTAGCACAAATAGTGACCAACCGAATAAACCAAGGGGCCCAAGCCCCTCATACTCCCACTTCAGCATCTAAGGTAAGGGATTTCATGAGGATGAACCCATTGGACTTCAATGGGTCTAAAGTTGATGAGTACTCTCAAGAATTTATTTATGAGGTGTACAAAGTGTTATCGATTATGGGTGTGAGATCGAAAGGGAAGGCAGAGTTGGTAGATTACCAACTCAAATGGCTGGACTAAATATGGTATCCCCAATGGAAGAAGGAGATGGAGAACAATAATGTGATCCTTTAGGAGGAGTTTAACACGACATTTCTTAACTAATTCTTCCCTCTTAAGCTAAAGGAGGCTAAAATAATGGAATTCATGAACTTGAAGCACAAGTCTATGTGAGTGAGGTAGTATGCCCTCAAGTTCAGCCAACTCTCTAAATGTGCTACCCATTTGGTAGTCGATCCAAGGTCTAGAATGAATATGTTTGTGATGGATGTATTTAATTTGGTAAACGAAGAATGTTGTGCCACTATGTTGATAGATGACAAGGACTTGTACCACCTCATGATATATGCCAAACAAATGGAGGGGGAAAATGGGGAAAATAAGTGGTAAAGAGTCCAAGAGGGCCCATATTGAAGGGAAGTTCCAAAGTCCCAAAGGTGGGGCTAGTGTGGTGCCTTATGTAAGGTTCCCAAGATTGGTAGATGCCATGATGGCCCATGCTTGAAGGGAACAGATGCTTGTTATAGTTGTGGGGAGATGTGTCATAAGGTAAATGATTATCTTCGTAAATGCAACAAGGATAAAGGTGGTGATGCTGATCAAGGGGGTGCTCCAACATGTAATAGGTTCTATATCCTTCAAAGGAGAAAAGAAGGGGACTTAGGTGCCTGATGATGCTACCGATATGTTAAATGCATTTCTTAATTTTGTTGTGTATGCTTTGATGGTTTGGGGGGTCATTATTCCTTTCATTATTCCTTTTGTTTATAGTAAGATTTTGTTATGTGAGTCTATTGTTGCTAGAAAAGCTTATAAAGGTTGCTCCATCTTCTTATTGTATAGAATCTTGTCTTGTAAACTTGGCTTGATGGATTAGAGGTATTGGGGAGGTTTGGCTACATGCATATCATGCTTCCAATAAGTGTAGAACCCGTAAGGTTGTAATATGATGGTTAAGGATAGACATTTTATTTGGTCAATTACAATAGGTAAGTCACTTCTCTAAGATTGATCTTTAGTTCGGGTTTTGTCCCAAAGTGAGGAAGAGGGCAAGTGATATCCCTAGGTGTCCTATCAGACTATGAGTGAACATTTTGAGTCATGGTTGAGTTGTTTGGTTAACTTAAGCACCGACTATGTTATGGGTTTCGCTAATAGGGCCTTAAAACCCTACCTTATCATGTTTTGTGGTGGTCTCTAGTGACGGAGTATTGACTTATTTAGAGCTTGTGGGTCATTTGGGGGTAGTGTTGCAAGTCTTGGTGGGATGAGAGGTTGTTTGCTAAACATGATAGGCATGAATTAAGGGTAACAAGAAGGTGGTTAAACTCCTTAAGGATTATAAATGAGTGTGCATTATCACCCCTATAAGGCTAATATTACGGTTGACACTCTAAGTAGGGTGTCTATGGGTATCCTAGAGTATGTTGATGATGGTGGCAAAGAGGTGACTAGGGAGATCCATTGGTTGACTTAATTTGGAGGTAGGTTGGTAGAGGTTGACTATGGTGGTATAATGGTGGCTAATAGTTCTAAATCATCATTTGTTGAAGTTGGGGTGGGGTGGGGTGTAAAGGTGAACCAAGACTTTGACCCCACCTTGTTAGAATTAAAGACCTTGGTGAGAGATGGTAAAGTGTAGGTTTTCTCCCAAGGGGGAGATGGTGTCATTAGATACTAAGGTAGGCAATATGTGCTTGTTTGATGGTTGGATCACTTGGGAGTTCCACCTATGAAGGGTGTGGCCCGATTTGGCAAGAAGAATTGAGTTTATGGTTTGTGTGTCCTTATAAAGTGTTGAGGAGGATTGGCTAGGTTGCATACTAATGGGAATTGCCTATGGATATGGATATCGTTTGTCTGGTTCCTCATGTTTCTAGCTTGAGGAGATGTGTTAGTGACTCTAGTGCTATATAACTCTTTGAGCTTGTAGGTGCTATTGATGATAAGTTGCCTTAGGAGAAGCTCCCGGTGGAGGTATTGGATGTAAGGGTGGAAAAGTTGATTAGTATAGATGTAGTGTTCATAAAGTCCCTTTGAAAGAATCATCAAATCGAAAGTGTCTCTTGAGGAGCCGGAGCGGGAATGGAGAAGAAAGATTTATACTTCCTTAATTCTATTCAATCTTATTATACTATATCAATTTCTTTTTACGATTTCAAGTCCTATGTTCCAACCCTATGTCATTTGCATGCATTCACTTTTATGTTGACAAGTTCATGATGATTTTGACACTTACGTTGAGATTTTGAAAATGGTGTTTAAGTGTATTGTTGCATTCTAGTTGGGGATAATTTATTCATAATTACTCTTATTGTGTGCATTTCTTTGACATTCGAGGACGAATGTTCTTAAGGGGGAGATATTGAAACGTCCCCAAAAAGAGCCCAAAAATGTGCCTCGAAGAGCCTCAATTCGTAATTTTCATCTATCTCAAAATTTATGTGTGATATTGAAAGTACGACTTATGATTGTTGATCAAGGGGCAAAATTGAGTGCAAGATGGGTCTGACCCCGATATTAGAGCAACCATACAAAAATTCCAAATTCTAAAGTTGGCGATTTCCAATGAAGAATCGCGCCCGAGACGCGACGCGCCCGAGGTGCTCTCCTGTGTTTTTTTTGCCCAATTTTTTATTTCTAGTCCAAGGCCTTTAGGCCATACCCATGCGTAAAAGTACCTATACATACCCATATTTCACCTTCATATCAGACAAGACATTGCCCAATACTCTCTGAAACACTTAGACAAATATTTTACTCAAAATTCAAGTGTCAAATCTCTTTCTGAATCTTAACGAAATCACTCAAGCTTCAAGTTCTCATCTTAATCTTCATCAAGGGAATCTCCAAAGTTGATATATGTGGGTTTCGACCATTGGGTTTTCACTGATCATTCCCAAACTTCCTTTTTACATAAAACTCATGTTTCTATGTTGATCTACTTATAAGTCTTACTTGCTATGAATTTGACTATGAATTATATTGTGGTTTCATTAAAGTGTGACTGTTTTACCATGTTTTGAGCTATGAATCTAGTATCTATTTTGAGATTTGATAAAGGGTTTCAATGGATATTTCATGAGTGTATTACCAAGTGTTGGTGGGTTGATTCACTTTATGTTTTCTTACATGATTTCACTCTTGAATTTCATGATTTTATACTAGAATTACACACCCACCAAGTGTTTTATAAAATGTCTAGATTAGGGTTCTTGAGCTATTGATGATCCAATGTATGACCTACGAGTTAAGTGACTCTCTGATAATGAAAGTAGTGCAATTATAAGTTGAATTCTTTAACTATATCTATAGTGTTGCAAGTTGACCATAACATGTTGAGGGGCTGCTTTGCCTCAACCACTATGATGGAGGGTGTGATGTCCATCAACCCTATTGAGGGGTTGATACCTTGACCACTATGATGGAGGGCGTGATCTCCATTAACAATGTTAAGTGTTTGATACCTTGACAACTATGATGGAGGGTGTGATGTCCATTAACCATCTTAAGGGGGTGATACCTTGAACGATGGAGGATGTGATGTCCATTAGCTATGTTGAGGGGTTGATACCTAGACCACTATGATGAAGGGTGTGATGTCCATCAACCAGTTAAGAGATTGATTATTTGGCCACTATGATTGAGGGTGTGATGTCTATCAACCAATTAAATGGTTGATGCCTCAATCATCATGGATTGTAGGGTGTGAAAATCTATTGTAACGTTATTCTCTTCTTACATATGTATTATGTCCTATATATCTATGTTTTACTTCAAGAAATGATCCTGTATGTCATGTTTCTAATATACTATCTCTTGCTTATTATTATGCATTTTGATTATGTTGCCTATTCTTGTTGCATTGCATCCTACATGTTAGTACATTCAAATGTACTAACACATACTATATGCCTACATGATGTTACTATATAATAACCAAAGCTCTATTTAATCACCTTCCTCCTCCACATGGCTAGTAATATCCTTGAAGTAAAAGTTTGACTTAAACCTTATTTACACTCGTCCCTCTTCAGCGTTAGACATACATATCACCCTCTAATTTAAGATTCAAGCACTTTTAAAAATTGGTGCTAATTTGAAAAGGCATATCATGTTTTATTTGCATAGTACTAGTATTGTAAGATATAGGCTATTACATTTTATGTTAACTTTTGTTCTGTATTCTTTCTTCAACGACCAAAAATGTGTATATGATATACTAAGAGGCTTCTTTGGGTTTCCTATGGGTTCTCCATTTGTTGTGTCACGTCTAGGCCCTAGTTTGAGTCGTGACACTACAATCACTAAACAAGTCAAATGCTAACAATGTAATACAAATGCCCTCACAGAAATAAGTCCAAAGTAATACACTCAATGATGATTTAAAAATTAACACTGGGACTGAACAAACATACTCACACTTACTAGGATACTCATGCATATTGACTAATACCATAGGCTTGCCCCTATGCTAATGATTTAGATTTTCAACTAGCCAAACTAGGATCACTCTAGGAATTCCTAGGCTTATAATGTACACTCATGGGGCTTTGGTAGGTTATTTTTTGAAATATAGTGACTACAGACCATCCTTGAACCCTGGTTTTCACCACTTCCACCTTATCAACTCAATCATTTCACCCTATTCTACCTTTTTCTTCATATTCAAGCTTTTTTGGGTATTCTCTTTTCATTTTTTAACTTTTGCCTGACTTTCACACATCATTTTGCTATTAATCTCAATGTAAGGCATTTTTTTCTTTTTCTTTCTCCCGGTACCTAATTTTCTTCTTTTTCTTTCTATTCCCAATTCACCACCTTATTGTTGTGATTATAACTTTACACCGGCCACCCTGAACCTAGGCTTTTAGCCGATATTGAAGTACACAATATTTATTCTCCAAACCAGGGCCACTTTTGGTAGCGATCCTCAACTTAGGCATTTTGCCTCAGTGAAGGTTCACAATGCTCAAAGATAGACCAGGGCCAATATCAAGGTTCATCACTAGACAAGGCTAGATTAATTAGGTATTTCAGAAAAAATGCTCCAATATTCAGAACAAGGGATAAAATATCATTTGGTTGGTTATTTAAGGCTAAAGTGGACTAATCAATGAAAAAAAATACCTAGGATCATCTCCTCATCTATTTAATCTACAATCTAACTTAGAATAACAGGACAAGTTCTAAACTAGCACAAAATATGCATGAATCTGGCAAAATATGCACACTCACACATGGCATTGCATATATTATCAAGCAAAAATCCATAGATCATGCTTCATATATAAATTACCCACAATCATCTAGAAAAGTATTGCCAAACACCCAAACATACATGGTTACAATTTATTACTAATCAAAAATTTTAGTGGGTACCAATTTTCAAAATATTTAAAAATAATCATCAAAATATGGTACATGTCGTAAGTTAAAGTACTATATGCTACAAATATTATCGAAAACATTCTAGACCCACCGATTTAACAAAACCTAAAGATCCATAAGGAAAAAGAACTTAGACAAGAAAACCTTATGGTCAAAATTTGTGCTAGTTATGGACCATAATCTACTCAAATTCACCCCAGTCCATAACTGTGCACACTCCATTGAAAAAAATTGTATGCTGTCCTTAATGTACAATATCAAAAATCAAAGTAAATACAAGGTGTCAAAAACACACATATCTTGGTGACTAAGTACCAATATCAGGCTACATCTGATCATCTCCCTCATGCTGGGTAGTCTGCATAGCAGCCAAACTAGATGAACCATTACCTATTGCACTATCATGCTTCTAGGCTAGTCTAAGCTCCTCTTCTTGCCACGACATACTCAAGCCTTTCCCGAGCACATCTTCTACCTCGTCCTCATCAACCTCGGAGATCTTCGGTCACACATGCCTCTCCTCTATCTCAATACCCTCCATTAAGGACCTCTTCTCTTGGGAAGGATATGTGGAATCCTCTATGTGAAACAAATCAAAATAGTGACTCTGAAGGTGTAGACTCTAGAACTATAACTGATGTCGCTAATAAAGAAGTCACGTCAGCCCTAAGCTTTGCAATCTCTTAGTGTATGGCTGATGGATCTGATGGTCGGACCTCGGCTGACCTCTTCTGCACTCAATCCTCAAAGGCATCAATGCGACAAACCCCATATAAATACACTCCTAAATAGTAGATAAGATGAATGCCTGAGCTGTTGAATGAGCCAAGACAACTGTTCCTCAGTTTCTGATAATCTTTGCGCCATGGCCTGAATAGAAAATGCAGATATGTGAACCATGACTGTTGTAGATATCTCTGATATAGTAGCCTCTGGTGCTGGAGCAGTTATAGTGGGACCTCCCTCCATCGATTGCCTCAGGCTACTGGGGTCTCTCATCAATAGTAGCTACTGAAGTGATAATGGGGGCAGTCATTGAATCTTCCTATGGTGGATATAGAGAAAACATCTAAGATATAGGAAGAGGTTGTGTCCTCTAAAATTCCACAGGCTTCTCCTTAGCCTTTATCAAGCTGGGATGTAGAGTGTGTAGGGCCGATACCAATTGGTCATGATGAAAAATATATGAACCTCGGACACTATATAGAGTCTATAGATCAAGACTAGAAATGGAATGCATATGCCTTGCTTGAGCACTGACTAATGAATTTGCTCATCATAAATCAGACCTAGTCAATGTCATAGCTAGTGAGGATGTTTGCAATCAATATTGCTCTCTCTAGTGTAAGTGTGTTATCTACTAGTGTAGGCTGGATGTGAGACCTGACAACCGTCCATCGAAATTTGGCGTGGAAAGAAATTGAAGCCTTCATAATAGGATATATGTGTGGTGACCCATGCAGGCTCTTACCCCTGCTTTGCAATGCAACCGGCCACCCATCTCAGCCACTTGGTCCTTTATACCTAATCCTTTGAAATCAATGAGGTCTGACCCCACTGTAATCTGTAATAAACTTAGCTGTCACCTTGGGGCTCTATACTACGGACCAAAAAGTACAAAGAAGATCATCTCCTCCGAAATATCAACCCGGCGCCCTCTCACTAGTACCTTTCGCAATCTCGACTGTGTGAGAGATCTCTTCCCCTTGGGAAGATCATGGAGAATAGTAGCTCCATAACCTGCCTAGAAATATCTTAGCTTAAGAAAGGCATATCGTCCAAGCTTATCCATCAGCCAGTCGAGCCCATATCGTGTCATTATGTACTTCAGTCTTGGTACATGGCTTAATGCATCATCAATAACCCGAGGCTCCTTATATATCTAACGTGCGATCATGCCTTGGACCTTTGGCTATAGACCATATCATCAACACCCTATTGATGAGTAGGATGTAATGGTTGAGAAGCGAATGCAGCAACAGAGGATTGGGCATCTCTCCTTTGAACTAGACTATGTGCCTTAAAGAGTCATCAGAGGTGAACCATCATCACTCTTATCATTTCCTTCCTCATCAGATTGGCAAGTACTATACCACAATCCTAAGTTTGTGGATCCTTTGATGCAACTCTAGTTTGAGGCATCCCGACCTCTGGGTCAGGATGAACATTAACGATCTCTAATGACTCATCATACGAACGTACCTCATTTTTAGGCTTATCAATAAGCTTCTTTTTAAATATCTCAATCTTTGAGAATTTTCCCTTTGGGACCATGCTTCCTACAAGTCACAATAGGTAGACCATAATTAGCCCCAACAATTAAGAAAGAAAATCAAGAAAAGTGCATTGGATCAATTACAGTCAGGTACCATGAGGATCAGTTACGAATTGTACTCCAACTACGAGTCATAAAATTGTTTCGTTGACTAGACGTGTAAAAAAAATATAGCAATAGAAGATGGTACAAAACCCAGTTATAATGTACCTTATGATGAGTTATCAAAACATCAAATCACTAGAATTTCTGTCTACGAGTCATAAAAGACTCTCATGATAGAGATTTCTAGGTACCTGATGTACCTTAGCTAATCACAAGGACAGTACAAACAATTTAAATACTATCCTAGCAACATAGGAACAAGTACATGAACACTTATATACTGAGAACAAATTAACCCATACACCAATAAAGATTTCAAAACAAATTTACTCCCATTGAATAGGATTTATCATCAATATCCAAATGAAGTCATTCTTCCTAATATTCATTCAACTGTATACCTATAGCACAACACCCAAATCACACACCAAAATCACATAATCATATTAAAATGCAATTGGGTTATAGTTCAACAGGCACACAACAGGAGTCAATCACCCTATGATTTTGACTAAGTCAATATAGCACACACAAAATCCTCCTCCTCAGCAACTAGAAATCATTACACAGTCATAAGCGTAATCAACCATTCAATTAAATAAGAGGCATGACATCACTAGCACTCAACTTTAATGTCAAATACATAGCGCTTGACTAAGGGCATAAACAATCAATCGAGTTCATGGTAACCCTTTTCTTTCTTTAACAATTTACATTTAAGCAAGAATCAAATTCCAAAATACCAACTCATTCACATTTATCAACTCAAACTCTCAAAAACAAGGTAAATATAAGAGTAAAAATTTAACCAAGAAACTTACCAAGTGTGTAGATGAAATAGAGAGAGGAAACTGAGAAAAATTCGCAAGAAACCCTAGACACTGGAATCTCTTTCTGAAAAAGGAGCTGGAGCGCCGAAAATGTGATTAGAAAAAGGTTGGGGAAAGAAATTGGAGCAATTATCGATAATTAGGGTTAAAAAATGGGTAAAATTAATTTTGACCCCTTTTTATACTTAACCGAGTTCACACTTTAAAACTACTAGGTCGATTCTATGAAACCCCAACTAAGAGTCATAGCATGGTCTATGACTCATGAGTCTTGATCTCATAGACCACTTCAACACTTAGAAAAATTCAAAAACATACCTGGATTCTACGAATCCCATTCATGACTCATAGTGTGGACAATGAACCATAAAATAGGATCACAAATAGAGTATGCACTTAACTTGCTCACTGTAACTCTCTATGAGATAGCATTACGAGTTGCAAAGTGCAATACGACTCGTAAGCCTGGTCATAAAGACTCCATCAGATGCAATTCTCAACAAAACTTGAAATCGTTGTTCGAAACTTGTATGCTCCTCATAAAATACACTTGTACCTTTAATGCAACAAACCCAACATCAAAAATATCAATCAAAACACAAACAAACAATTAACTCAAAAATGTAAAATCAAAAATAAACTCAAAACTATGTTAGAACATCAAAAACCCTTAGGCTGCCTCCTAAGTAACGTCTGATTTATTGTTGCAGCATGACTTAGACCTCTTGAGTACTCAGAATTCCTCAAGTTTTGGTGATTCCTTGGCACTAGACTTTGCCTCTTTTATCATGCCACTCCGAATCTGCTTCAGTTGTGTTGATACAAGTCTAAACTGCTATTAAGCTGTTGAATTGCCATCAAATATTGGTCAACCTTATAGTTTATTTTGAAAATGTTGAAATTGAACTCTCTTAACATCTCCTCTTGTGTATTTGCCTTCTATACCAATTGGCAAGCAGACCTTCAACTCTATAACTCTATTTCCCTTATAATGATGGTATGGTAGTATGAACCAATTGCTCCTACCACTTTCTTCCTTATGGATTGCATCCTTGGTGTGGTGCCTTCCCTGTCTACAATCTGGAGTGTTTACATCTTGCTTCTATTTTATTGGCCTCTCTAGATCTGCTTTGTTTTGCTCAAGCATGCGGAAGATTTTCGCATTTATCTTTTCTCATTCAGAGTTCCTTTCAGATTTGTCCATGTAACTAGTTGGTTGCTCATGTATAGGTCTATATATATAGTGGATATAAGCTAATTTGTCCAACAGCTCAGCAACTTCTATAAATGGTTTTCCTAAGACTTAACCTCCCTTAATAGAATCTACACATACTTTATTATCTGAGTGTAGTGCTCAATAGAAACTCACTACTAGTGTTGTGTCTAAAATGTAATGGTCCGGAGCAATTCCCATGCATCCTTTGAACTGGTCATATGTCGAAATGAGTGATTCACCATGGAATTTGTGAAAGCAAATTATTTGATCCCTCAATTTAAACCTGTTTGATCTAATAGAGAACCTTGCTAAGAAGGTCCTTTATAACTCCACCCAACTAGTAATCGCATAATTTGGCGATTCAGATAACTATAATACAGCATTGCCTACAAGAGAAAATGGGAAGACATGGAGTCCCACAACATCCATAGACAAATGTTGTCTTCTCATTACACTCCTGCAAAAATATGCAACATTGTGCAAGTGGTCATGTGGATCCTCGTATGGTAGGCCTGTAAACGAAGCATAGATTTGCAACATTTGGAGTAGCACCCTAGAAATAGTGAACTTTGAGTCAGCCGATAGAGGCGGCAACAAAATAGCTCCTGTGATGTTATCATTTTCTTGGGCCATTCTTCTTATAACCCATTAGATCTCTAATTCAATTGGAGGAAAGGGAATGCCTTGACTCCTTGTATAGGGCATAAAATACGTAGTATACCTTGCACTGAAACAAAATAAACAAAAACAAAAGTAAAATACAAGAGAAATAAGAAACTAACACTTGAATTATACTACTAGTTAATCCAAATAAAAATCTCGACGTAATCCCAGACAACGGTGCCATTTTTCTTTGATCATACTCAAGTTACACCTCTCTTTTGAAGTAAAATTGGTCATCAAAGTAATAAACCTAACCAAGGTTAGGGTCGAATACGAGACTTTGCAAATCAATTCACTAATAAACAATTCAAGAATTAACAAATGTAATTCCAAAGGAGAGGATAGTGACTGATAGGAAATTAAATGAAACTAACTAAAATTGGAAGACAAGTAGTAATGGAAAACAACTTAGGTATTGTGTTCCCCATGATTCACTAACTCAACATCCCTGGATTCAAAAACTTTCAGCTAGAATATCGCATACAGGACAGTAATTTATGTTCTTCCAAGCCTTTGGTCAAAGGTGAAGGTCGAATTTCACTATGGGACTTGCCCGTCTACATAGTTTGCTTAACTAACCATTACCTATAGTCCCAGTCAACCTCACCTTGGTCTAGTTTTATTAATTATATGAGAACATATTATCAAATCTTGTGAATCACTCTCTTTTTCTATTCATTACCACTTGGATCGGGAAGGTAACACTACACGAATACTAATATTGGGCACCACTAGAAATCATTCAAAATGAAGAGAAATTATTAATACATGCAAATTCCCACTATAAGAATTGCAACTAATTGGGGTTTTCCAAGTTAGATTCTTATGGTTCCCATAACCCCAAATTGTGGGTTTGGCTACTCATATCATGGGAAATAAAGAAACAATAAATAAAGATGACCTGGTTAATCACTTAGCCAAGAAGAGTGAAGAATAGGAACACCTAATTTGTCTTAAGCATCACAAGATTAAAATATTAATTTTATCCACAAGTGAATCTCTTCTCCAAAATTTAGTCTCCAAAACTAAAACCCTAAGAATACTCTAATTGCTTGCTCTCAATTCTATTCTCAGTAGTAATCTATGTATAAATCTGAAAATTGTCCTCAAATGACCTAGTATTAAATACTTAGAGTATTTACAAACATGTCCCTAAAATAAATAGAAAATATGGTCGGTGTACTCTACGACTTGCAGTTATAACTTGTAACTAGGTTCACGAGTTGTAATTGAGCTTTTGTATTTATCTCTTAGATCTTGGACTTCACTACTACAAAACATCTTCACAAGTCATAGTCTGATCTATGAATCATATTGTGATTTCATAGTCCATATCTGTAGCACTTGGTCCAATACTAGAGAACACTGGAAATTTCTACGAAACCCTTAACTACGGCTCATAGAATGATGTACAACTCGTAACTAGGTTTCATGTGGCTGAACTTTAGTTTTTGCTTTAACATTGAAAATCTCCATGAGACTACCTCGACGGGTCATAAACTTAGCTACGACTTGTAGAGAGTATCGTATGTCTTCAAAAATCAACAAAATCTACAATTTTGCCCAAAATTGTGCCCTGCTTTTCCTATAAAAAGAAATACAAAAACATATAAAAATCATAAATGTTGCATTTAGAACACATAATTAGGCATCAAATGTGTTGTATTTTATGACACATCAATGTATTCTAGTGGGATGATAACTTAGCACTGAGTGGGCCTATGTGAGGGGGACTATGACCAAGGGTCCTTATATAAATCCTCAAGTCCCGTAACAATGTACCACATAGGATCATGTTTATGCCCCTGTTTTAAGGATTATTATGACAAGGATATACCTTTGGTACGTAGATCACCCCTTTATCCAGTGTGGGGCAGACCTAGAATTTTAAGTAGTAGAACGCTTGGTCTTATGTCGGTTGAGGTGACATCCATGTATATTGAAGTATATGGCATTCATACATCATAGATTTCATGTCTTATTAATATTATGTTCTTTCCTATATACTTCTTACTATATATGTGCCCTTGACACCTAACATTGACTGTAGGTTAATAACCTAATAAGCATTTGCATTCTCAGATACATGTATATTCAGACGTACTAACGCATATTTTTGCCTATGTGAATTAACCATATAGGGACTAGAGTCTATATTTATCCACCTCTTAATAGTTATATTAGATTGTGAGGTTTATAGTGGAGAGTCCTTTACTTCAAGGACAAGACCCACTATCTGTCTACCTATTTCAACTTATGTAACAACCCTAAAAAACACCAAAAACGTGCCTCAAAATGCCTGGAATTCTAATTTTCATGTATCACAAAATTCATTTATTATTTCAGAAATCTGCCTTAATATTCTTGTTCAGAAGGTCCAAATTAGGGGGGAAAAGGTCTAATTCCAAATTTAGAGTAATCGAATCACAATTTCAAATTTTCAAAATTTTAATTTCCAGACACATTCCACGATAGCGCCGCAATGCACAACTATTGCAGACATTTGTTAAATTGGCCTCCGTGATAGGTTAGCATCTTGGACCTGTGTATTTTACTGCCAGTGATTTCTATCTTGGTCCAAGTCTTTGGGGTCTTGGGCCTAAGTGTTCCCAACCATGTTTTTACCTATACTTAGGCTTATTTCACCCTTATATCATCCTAAAAATTTTCCAATACTCCCAAAAATACTTAGCTACATTTTCACTCCAAAATTCATTTTCCAAACCCTCATCCCTTAAGGTTCTCCTTCAATGTTTTTCTTCAAACTTCAAGTCTCCATCTCCAAGCTTCACCAAGTTCACCTCTAAGCCAAGGTATTTGGGTTTCTTTCTTGTATTCCTTTCGCCCATGATACCCAAGCATCCCTTTTAGTCAAATTGCATTATTTAAAGTTAATTTACAAATGGGTATTGATCATTATCAAATTCATTGCACACTATATTAATGTTATGTAAAGTTGTAACTGTTTTGCTATGTTTGAGCTATAACCCTTGGATCTATTTTAAGATTTAATGAGGGGTTTTGATGTATATGTCTTTAGAATTTTCCAAGGTGTTGATTGATGGTTTTACAATAGATTTTCATGCATGATTATATCTCTATATTTCATGGTTTGGTACTAGCGTTACATACCCTTTAATTGTTTGATAAAATGTCTAGATGTGGTTTCTAAAGGATTTGAAGGTCCAATGCATAAGATATGATGTGAATAGCTATATAATGATAAAATGATGTTATGTATATAATATACTATTTATAAAGTGTATCATTAGACCGTACCCGATCCGGGGGGACAAGAGCCCGTGTAACCATATTGGGGGTTTATAATCATCAACCATGCAAGGGGTTATACTTCGTCACCATGTTGGTAAGGTGTGATTAGAATCAACCATGTGAGAGGTTATACCACTTAACCACCAAGGATTTTATATGTTAGATAGCTACCTTAGTCTCTTCTACAAATTTGATATCTTATATGAGCATGAGATACTTAAGCATGTTTTACTTAAGCATTGATCATACATGTCATATTGTATATTATGCCTATTGATTAATATTATGCATTTTCATTATGATGTCTACCTATTTTTGCATTGCATCCTACATACTAGTATATTCAAATGTACTAACGCATACTCTATGCCCATATCATGTCACCATATAGGAATCAGTGCCTAAGTTGATCATCCTACTCCACATGGCTAGTTTGGTGCTATTCAAGCTAGTTGTGAGTCCTCCACTTCAGGGAACTAATCTATGCTTCTTTTTTTATGTATCGAGACATTCATCTTTGTTGTTTATTTTGACAATGAGGGTGAGCTTGGTTACTTTGTTTTGGTGCCTGCTCTTATCTATGTATTACAGGTGTTTTATTGTACATGTTATGTATCTATAATATGAGTTTAACTCTTATGTTTTGACCATGATATTGTGCAAGCTTCTCCGATAGATCCATTTTCCCCATTCTTTATCTTTGATGCTTGATTTATTGCTTTCGCGACCAAGGATGTGCAATGATGCTTTATGAGGCTTGCTTGGGGTCCCTTCAGGTTTCCCTTGTGCTGTGTCACATCTAGGCGCTAGGATTGGGTTGTACAAACTAGGCATTAGAGCACTAGGTTGATAGATCCTCGGACTCCAACACACGACATCAATTAGAGTCCTATTCATGGATGTGAAATGTGCGATGACTATGAATAGGAGGCTATAAGGCATTTTAGAAAATGTTTTCCTTCTTTATGTTCTAAGTCCTGCTATATATTCATCGTAAGTGTTTTTCCCCCAAGGATTTCTCTTTGCTATGTAAGATCATGCCAAACACTAGAGGAAGACAGACCCAAAATCATAAGGAGCAACCCACCAATGGTGAGCTCTAGGAAGCTATCACTATGCTTGCCCAAGTGGTGGCCAACCAAGTCCAACAAGGGTCCCAAGCCCCTCATGCTACTACACTAGGAGCTAAGGTAAGAGACGTCATGAGGATTCATCCTTCGATTTTCCATGGGTCAATGGTGGTGAAGATCCACAAGATTTTATTGATGAGGTCTAAAAAATCTTGAATATCATAGGTGTTAGACCAAACGAAAAGGCGGAGTTAGCAGTGTCCCAACTCAAAAGGGTAGCCTTTATTTGGTACGAGCAATGGAGGTGTAAGAAGGGGGTTATTCCTTAATCAATTTTTCTCTCTTGAGCTTAGAGAAGCAAAGTTGGTAGAGTTTATGAACTTGAAAGTAGGTTCTATGAGTGTGAGGGAGTATGCCCTCAAATTTAATAAACTTTCAAAATATTCTCCCTATTTGGTGGTTGATCCTAGATCTAGGATGAATAAGTTCATGATGGAGGTCTCTGACTTGGTAAGTGAAGAATGTTGGTCCTCCATGTTAATTAGTGACATAGACTTGTCTCAGAGGATGACCTATGCCAAGCAAATGAAGGAGAAAAAATTGAGGAAGAGAAGAGAGCATGAGGCCAAGAGGGCTCGATTTGAGGGTAAATTCCTAAAGGGTACTAAATTTCATCAAGGCCAAGGGTCTCCTCATGGTACTAATAGGGGGTTTGCTGATGAATTCCTTAGGCCTCAAGGTATTCGTGGGATGGCTACTATTGATGTGTGGCCTAAATGTGGAAGGAGCCACGGAGGCCCATGTTTGAATAGTTCTAGTGCATGCTATGAATATTGGGAGCTTGGTCACAAGAAAGTAGATTATCCAAGAACCCATGGCAAGGTATGGTGTGCTATTGTGATCCCATTGACGAGTGGCGGTCCTCAAGGTAGTTCCCTAAGACATAATTGATTTTATGCTCTACATAGAAGGCAAGGGGTTGGTGAGGTCCCTTATGTTTTTATCAGTATGTTGAAAATCTTTGACTTTTATGTGTATGCTTTGATTGATCCGGATGCCACATTTTCCTTTGTTACCCTCTTGTTGCTAAAACGTTTCATGTTGTCCCAAGTTATTGCATGAGTCATATGAGGTGTCTGCTCCTATTGGTGTCTCTATTGTTATTAGGAAGGTTTATAGGAATTGTCCTATTTGAATTTTGCATGATTTATTACGTTGTGATCTTGTTGAATTAGACATGGTTGATTTTTATATCATTCTTGGGATGGATTAGTTGTATGCCTACTATGCTTCTATTGATTGTAGAACTTGTAGGGTCAAGTTTCAATTTCTCAATGAACCCATCCTTGAGTGGGAAAGTCAAGATGTGGTGGTCAAGGGTAGATTCCTTTCATGTATTAAAGCCCTAAGTTGATTTCTAGGGGGTATTTGTATCATCTTGTAAGGGTTAAAGATTCAGAGTCCAAAGTCCCTACCATTGAGTCGGTCCCCATTATAAAAGAGTTTCTTGATGCCTTCCTAAATGACCTTTTTGGTGTCCCTCCCAAGTGAGAGATAGATTTTGGCATAGATCTCCTTCCCGACACTCAACCTATCTCTATTCCCCCTTATCGTATGGCCCCAGCGGAGTTGAAGGAGTTAAAGTTGTAATTGAATGATTTATTGGAGAAAGGATTTATTAGACCCAACCAATCACCTTGGGGTGCTCCAGTATTATATATCAAAGATAAGGATGGGTCACTTAGAATATGCATTGATTACAAGCAACTCAATAGGGTCACTATAAAGAATAGATATCCTCTTCCAATAATTGATGACTTTTTGACCAGTTGCAAGGGACTAGCGTCTTCTCTATGATTGATCTTCAGCACGGGTATCATCAAGTGAGGATGAGTGAGTGTGATATCCCAAGACAACCTTCAAGAATATATATGGTCATTATGAGTTTTTTGTGATTTCGTTTGGGCTGACTAATGGACCGGCCATCTTCATGGATCCAATGAATAGGGTCTTCAAATCTTACCTTGATTCCTCTGTTGTGGTCTTCATTGATGATATTTTCATCCATTCATATAGCAGAGAGGAGCATACTAGCCATTTGAAGGTCGTGTTACAAAGATTGAGGGAGGAGAGATTGTATACTAAATATGACAAGTGTGAATTTTGGTTGAAGGAGGTGGCATTGTTTGATCATGTGGTGTAGGGTGATGCTAATAAAGTGGATCCTAAGAAAACCAATGTAATTAGGGATTGGCCTAGACCATTGAACCCGTAGACTTTAGGAGCTTATTGGGTCTTGTAAGTTACTATAGAAGATTTGTGAATGGGTTCTCCTCCATTGCATTCCCTATGAGCAAATTGACTCAAAAGAAGGTTAAGTTTTTTTATAATGATGAATGTGAGAGAAGCTTTCAGACATTGAAGGATAGGCTTGTGTCTACTCTTACATTGTCATTACCGGATGGGTTTGAGGGTTTTTTTGTGTATTATGATACATCTAGAATTGGTTTGGGTTGTGTGCTTATGTAAAATTATAAGGTCATAGCTTATGCTTCTAGACAACTCAAAGTATATGATAGGAACTACCTTACACATAATCTAGAGTTAGCCGCTGTGGTGTTTGCATTAAAGATTTGGCATCATTATTTATATGGGGTGCATGTTGATATCTTCACCAATCATAATAGCCTCTAATATGTCTTCACTCAAAAAGATCTCAAATTGAAATAAACATAGTGGCTAGAACTTCTTAAGGACTATGACTTGAGTATGCCTTAACATTTGGATAAGGCAAATATTGTGGCAGATACTTTGAGTCGGGTGTCTATAGGTAGCCTAGCGGATGTGGATGGCGAGATAGGAATCTGGCTAGGAAGGTGCATAGATTAGCTAGAGTAGAGGTTAGGTTAGACGGTATGGGTAATAGTGTCATTGTTGATGGTTGTAAATTTTCTTTGGTTGACAAGGTGATAGCAAAATAAGATCTAGACTCCTCATTTCTTGAATTGAAGGCCTTGGTGAAATAGGAAAAAATAAGGTTTTTTCCCAAGTGGGACATGGGGCCCTTAGATACCAAGGTAGGTTGTGTGTCCTTTATCTTGATGGTTTGAGGGAGAAAATTCTTGATGAGGCCCATAATTCCTCTTATTCTATCCACCTCGGTTCCAACAAAATCTATAAAGACTTGAGAGATGTGTATTGGTGGGAGCCATGAAAAAGGACATTGCCAACGTCATTTCTGGTTGCCATAGTTATCAACAAGTCAAAGTTGAACACCAAAGGCCTGGTGGCCTAACCCAAGACATAGAGATTCCCACTTGGAAGTGGGAGGTGATTAATATGGATTTTATGGTTGGATTGCCCAAGACTAGAAAAAGTTTTAATTCCATTTGGATTGTGGTTGATAGGAGGATGAAATTAGCTCACTTTCTAATGGTCATGACTATATATGAGTCTGAAGAGTCTGCAAGGTTGTACATACATGAGTTAGTGAAGTTGCATGTGCTTCCCTTGTCTATCAAATTGGATCGTGGTTAACAATTAACTTCACAATTTTGGAGGTCTTTTTAAAGGGGTCTTGCTAACAAACTACAATTTAGTATGGCTTTTCATCGTTAAACAGATGGCCAAGCCGAAAGAACCATTAAAACACTTAAGGATATGCTTAAGGCTTGTGTCTTGGAGCTTAAAGGTAGTTGGTATAATCACCTTTCGTTGATTGAGTTCGCCTACAACAATAGTTGTCACTCTAGGATCGGCATGACTCCATTTGAGGCTCTTTATGGGAGACATTATAGATTACCGGTGGGTTAGTTTGAGGTTTAATAAGTGGCTTTATTGGGGTTGGATCTGGTTATGGAGGCTCTTAAGAAGGTTAAGATAATTAGGGAGAGGTTGTGGGCAGCCCTAAGTTGTCAAAAATCTTATGCCGATGTAAGAAGGAAAGGCCTAAAACTCCAAGTAGGTGATAGGGTCTATTTGAAGGTTTGTCCAATAGAGAAGATTGGCAAGGTATCTTATCAGTTGAAGTTGCCTAATAAAATGAATTTGGTTCACCCAGTTTTCCATGTTTCTATGCTTAGTAAATGTGTTGGTTATCCGAATGACATTGTGCCTCTTGATGTCATGGATATTGTTGAGGATAACTTGACTTATGAGGAGGTTACGGTTCAGACCAGCGTTCCATATCTCTATGCTTAGAAAATGTGTTGGTGATCCTAATGCCATTGTGCCTCTTGATGTCATGGATATTGTTGAGGATAACTTGACTTATGAAGAGGTTACGATTTAGATCTTATATAGGCAAGTAAAGAGATTGAGGAACAAATTGGTGGTATCCGTTAAGGCCTTTAGAGGAACCAATAAGTCAAAAGTACTATGTGGAAGGCCAAAGCAGACAGGCAAAAGCAGAATCCTTATCTTTTTCACTCCACTAGAGCCTAATGTCCTAATCATAAGCCACCTATGTGATTTCAAGTCTCATATTTTAGCCCCTAAGTCATTCATATGCATTCATGTTTAAGTTGGCAAACCTATGATGATTTTACACTTATGTTGAGAATTTGAAAATGATGTTTTACATGCTATGTTGCATTCTTGTTGGGGATGATTTGTTGTTGATCACTGTTGTCTTGTACATCACTTGTACATTCAAGGATGAATGTTACCAAGGGGGAGATATTGTAACAACTTCAAAAAGATGCCCAAAAACATACCTCTGAATGCCCAGAAATCTAGTTTTCATATATCTCAAAATTCGTTTGTTGTTTTGAAAATCGGACTTCATATTTTTGTTCAATGGGTCCAACTTAGTTGGGAAAAGGGTCTAACCCCTATTTTAGAGCAATCGAATCACAATTTTAAATTTTAAAATTTTAATTTTCCAAAGATTGTTCGCGGACAGCACCACGACATGCAGCTATCACAAATATGTGTTAATTTGGCCTCAACGACAGGTTTGTATTGTGTACCTATGTATTTTTCTTCCAATGATTTCTATCTCGGTCCAAGGCTTTGGGGTCCTGAGCCTAAGTGTTCCCAACAATGTTTTTACCTATACTTAGCCTTATTTGACCCTCATATCATCCTAAACATTTCCCAATACTCCCCAAAACACTTAGCCACATTTTTACTCTAAAATTCAAGTCCCAAACCCTCATCCGAAGCTAAGGTTCTCCATCTAGGTTCTTCTTCAAACTTCAAGTCTCCATCTCCAATCTTCACCAAGTTCATCTCTAAGTCAAGGTATGTGGATTTCTTTAATAGGTTCCTTTGACCCATGATACCCAAGCATCTTTCTCACTTAAATTGCATGATTTAAAGATGATTTACAAATGTGTCTTAATCATTATGAAATTCACTACATACCATGTTAAAACTATGTAAAGTTATGACTGTTTTGCTATGTTTGAGTTATAAATCTTGGATCTATTGTAAGATTTGATGAGTGGTTTTGATGTATTTGTGTTGAGAGTGTTTCAAGGTATTGATTGATTGTATTACAATGGATTTTCTCGCATTGTTACATCTTTATATTTCCTGTTTGTGCACTAGCATTACACACCATCGAAGTGTTTGATAAAATATCCAGATGTGGTTTCTTGAGGAGTTAAAGGTCCAACGTATGAGATATGATATGAATAACTATATGATGATGAAATGAGCTTATGTATATGATATACTCTATATAAAGTGTTGCATTAGACCATACCCAATCTAGGGGGACAAGCACCCAGGGAACCATGTTGGGGGTTTATACTCATCAACCATGCGAGGGGTTTGTACTTCGTAACCATATTGGTAAGGTATGAGTACCATCAATCATGTGAGGAGTTTATAAAACATAACCACCAAGGGGTTTATACCTTGAATAGCTAGCTTGGTCTCCTCTACATATATGATATCCTATATGAGCATGAGTTCCTTAAGCATGTTTTACTTAAGCATTGATCATACATTTCATATTGTATATTATACCCATTGCTTAATATTGTGCATTTTGATTATGATGCCAATCTATTGTTACATAGCATCCTACATACTTAGTATATTCAAATGTACTAAAGCATATTTTATGCCTACGTGATGTTACCATATAGGAACCGGTGCCCAAGTTGATCATCATCCTCCACGTGGCTAGTTAAGTGCTATTCAAGCTAGTTGGTGAGTCCTCTACTCAGGGACCTAGTTTATGCTTATTCTATTATTTATTGTGGCATTTATCTTTGTTGTTTATTTTGACAGTGAGGGTGAGTCTAGTTACTTTGTCTTGGCCCCTTCCTTATCTATGTATTAGAGGTGTTTTTTGGATATGTTAAATATCTATGATATGAGTTTAACTCTTATCTTGACCATGATATTGTGCAAGATTTTTCCTTTGCCCCATTTTCTCCATTATTTATCTTTGATGCTTGATATATTATTTTCGCGATCAAGGATGTGTAATGATGCTTTATGAGGCTTGCTTGGGGTCCCTTCGGATTTCCCTTGTGCTGTGTCACTTCTAGGCCCTAGACTTGGGTCGTGATAACTTATGTCCTTACATTGTGGGTGAGTCAAGGATATTTCATAGCCCCCGTCCTATTTTATGTCCTAGAGACATTGTTGGACATCATATAAACTCTATATACAGGCTTTTTATGGGTTGTGCTATTTTCTTATGGAGACTATGATTATGTGTATCTCATGTTGTTGATGTTATGATGTTGTGATCATTATGATATATGGAAATGTGGAAAGTCCTAAGTCCCTTCTATACCCATACATGAGTCATACTTACCCGCCCATTAGTTCTTATATGTGTTATGTGTTATGTGAATCCATGCAAATTCCTATCCCTATGACATCTCCATAGTGTGAGTCATACTTACCCGTCCTTTAGAACTATGTGCTTATTGTTTAATTATTCACTTTCGAACCAATGGCATTTATATGGATGCTAGGAGACTTGTTTGAGGACACACGGGTTCTCATTCGCCAGATCACTCCTAGGCCCTAGGATTAGATTGTGACAATGAATGACTTGAGGATGCTATACAAATTCTCCAAATGTTGTAAATAATGAGGCATGGGAAAAATAACTTGGAGGGTCATTAGATATTCAATGGAGGATTAGCTTAGAATTTGTGCTTTGACAAAATTCTCATATTCATTAGGCGCCTTAAAGATAATTTAAAATCATAAATCAATTAGTAATATTCATGTGCTCTTGTAATATTTTTACTTTTAAACATGAAATAGTTGAAATTTTTTAGACTGTGTTTTTTTATTTTTAATAAGAATGTTTTCTACCATATAAATGTTTGATTTGCATGATAAGATATGAAGTATGATTTGAAACACACACTTAGTCATGTTAAGACAATAGGTATTGATAGAGACATGATGAAAAATTAAATTGCGAGAAAATACATGGAAAAGAGAATTTAACACTTTTAGCATGGAATGTAAGATTTCATAACTAGATAAAAATCAATAAAATTGGATCGTGTGGATATATTGTCAGTTGACAAATAGTCAAATAATAAAATTGTTGTTCTACGACTTGTTTATAGCCATATTTTATTCAAAGATAGAAATATGGTGGTATGGCTCAATGAATTGATAAGTAAAAACTTGAGTAACTATTTCGAGTAGCCTACTTGATAGTACTTTGTCTAGCACACCTCACATTACACTACCTCTAGCCTATCCCTTTGCCTCACCTGGTCAATTGTTTTGATGTTCTAGCTTACCCTGATGGACTTGGAATGCTCTTACTAGAAAACAGGATTATGATTAATTGAGATACAACTAGTTTATAAAATTAAATATTAAATATCACTATATTTCCATAGTCAATTTAACGTCCACAAACTAAAATATTAACACATTAATATGTCACCTCGATATTGATCGACAAGTCAATCGGTAACAACATAGCTCTAGGTAAATTTCAATTAAATGTACATCAAATCTCCACTTTTAAGAACTAAGACCGATTCTATAACCAACCACATAAAAGTAAATTTTTTAGGTCATAGTAAGTTAAGTAAATTATTCAAGTAAAATTTATCAACTATTAGTTCTATGAATCAATGTATAGATTTTTATCTGTTGTCCACTAAAGTTTAGCATAAAATTGGTCAATAAGTATCTTATGGATGATTCACTATACACATATTACGAATCCATCAATTTAAATAATTTAAAATTGCATTAAAAATTTATTAGCTAATTACTTGTGGTATTTTTATTTTTTTTGTATATTCTTGATGAAAAATATTATTATTAGTTAGGCCTTGTTTGACAGTAATACGCATTATTCATGGCTCTCCATAATGAGCTCTCACAATCTATGATCATGAATGGAAAACCCTTTTAATTTTTCCTTTTCTTTCTCGTTACCTGTTAATATTATTGACTGATCTAGCATTGTCCTTTCAATATCCGTAATATTTGCAATTTATATCTTATAAAAGACACATTAATCGATCTTGTATCTCATAGGTTGTGCAGTATTTCTCTAATCATCTAGAGAAAATACTGCAATTCTAAAAGAACTGTCAACTTGTCTTAGAACACAAAACAATAAGAGAACTTCAAAAAGTAAAAGATGGCACGTCAATTGATTGTTGCTGCTATCCTTTTCATTTCCTTTGTTGGATTAGTTTGTGGTGCGTCATCACCAAGCAGCTCACCAAATTCTTCCCCTTCATTACCTCCATCGTCACCACCATCATCACCTCCCAAAGCTGCAGTTAAGGATAAGACTAGTGAAAGTGCACCTACACCATCACCCAAGTCGTCATCATCATCCTCTAAGGCGCACACACCATCATCATCATCCCCTAAGGCAAACTCACCATCAACATATTCAACTTCGGCTTCCTCTAGCCCAGCAGAATCACTTAATGAGGAGGATATCGTATCACCCCCTTCTCCTTCAACTGAATCTACGACTAGTGAATTAGCTACTACCCAGGCTGAGGCACCCACTACAAGTAATGCCAACACCTTGAAGGTTTCATCGATCTTTTGTATTGCAATTATTGTTGGATTCTTCTGTTAAGATGTTAATCCCACATATATTCCATATTAGTTTGAATCATAATCTTGGTTGAGTGATTCATTTGTAATGCATTTTGAAAAAAATATTCAAAAGTCAATTCAAATGCCTTATTTTTATTTAGATAATCTAACATGTGTCATTAATCCTTCTTATAAACAAATGCATCACTCTTTCGGGTATCCTTTTTTTAATTTTTAACATTATATCTTTTTTGTTATAACGAATTTTTAGAATATATAAGCTTAAACTCAAAATCTTAACTACACTCCCATTGTTTTGGATTACAACTAGATAAAACAGCCAAATGCCTCCTACCACTTCTGAGGCTAAAATCAAAATTTTAACTTTATACTTATTTTTCACGAGGTCATATAACTTTTCTAAACTATTTATTTTTATTATTAGATAGACCTTCTACATTGATCTTTGAGGAATCAAACTAGGCCCTAGCTATGATATGGCAATCAAAATTCTGAAGGAACCAAACTATGCAATGTTAGCACATCAATAAGCACATGTAAGTCACTCAAACATTAAAAAAACAATCAAAATAAGTAGAAGATAAGTCCATACTGATAATATTAGACTAAAGAAAACATCATTTGTATGGAATAACAGACAACATATACTCCATGCATCTAACATGCCCTCAACATAGAAATGAAATAGTCTCAACAAGGAATATAAATCAAATGATAGTATAGTGTACTTGATAGGCATGCCCTCATATCATGAAGCTAGCCACGAGTTGGATGACATGGAATTTAGCTCCTACATATAATGTAGGTAAAGAAATATGTGTTACTACTTTAAATTTAGAGAAATACCACCTCCGTACATCATTTTAATCCATTATTCTTTTTGTAATCATCAAAATTTAAAGAAATATATCATATTATTAATATCAATTTTGCTCTATTTCTTTACATCAATTTTACTAGTTTAACCATTTTTCAATTTTGAATGACTCATTTTAATTTTTTTAAAATATTTGTGATTTAAAAAATATGGGTCTATCAACTTTCTTATATAATATTCATATTTAATATAAGTTGTGAAGAAAAAAGGATGCCTTTCTAAAAAAAAATTCATTCTCGCACCTTGGGTCTTCTCTATATTTTTTAAATACAATGGCGAAAAAGGAGAAAAAAATGAGCAGTGAGGTTAAAATGGTGAAAAAAGGAAGAAAAAAGAAGTAGAGGCAGGGACGGGGTGGGGGAAAAGGAGGAGAAGCACTAGAAATGGTGAAAAAAAAGGAACAAGAAAGAAGTGAGGGGGTGGGGTGGGGGTGGATTTTGAATAAAAAGGAAGAATAAAGAAGGGAAGGGGTAGGGGGCAGGGGTGGGGAGGTGGGGCGGAGGAAATAAAAATGAATCTACTTTTTAAAAAACTTTGAGTTTGAAACATAAATTTCAAATAATTAATTAATATAATCTTATTTTAAAATAATTCGAGTGAAATGGTGAATAAACAAAAAAATAAATAAAATGAATGATGTGGCGTTGATGTGATGTTGATGTGGCGCTAATGCGGCATTGATGTGGAAGATGAGAGTGGCGGTATGATCTCTGGGTGATATTTAATTCATTTGAAAGTTGTTAAGAGATGTATATGGATGCCCGTGTAGTTTAGGTGCTAAAGTAAGTTTCGCTACCATGTTTGGAGGTTTTATTTCCTTTCTCTTAAATTTACTATATATTTGAGCAATATGCATGAAGTAAATATGGGTAACGTGAAATATGGCATATGAGATGCAAGTCCAAAATCAATGATAAATAACCCAACAATTAGTTACATTTCTTTTCAGAAAAAAACTTGAATAAGGCAACAACTATTCTATCAAAATAAGAACACTTCCATTATCCCCCTCACCTTAGCACCATAATAAGCAAAAACAATACCCAAAATTAAAAAAGGAAGAGGGGCTTCCCATAGGAACCATATCAAGTACACAATAATATGGCTCAAAAATCCGTAAAAGTGACACTAGGATATAAAATTACAAACTAGGGTTGTAAGAAGGATTTTAACTCAACAAAAGTTCTTGAAAAAGATGCTTAGAGTTCTGCCTCCTTGCGTTATTAACAATCTGAGCATAAATAAAGAAGAAAATTATACACTATTATAAGGTCACAAAGTAGTGCAACTTCCATTAAACTTTTGAGTTGAGAATCTAAGGGACCAGAGAGTATTTGAAGGTGACTTATTCTTTTTTATAGTTTTGTTCCTGTTCTAAATGGAAAACAAATGAAGGCAAATGATCTTTATAAAGCCAAATTGACTTAATCTAAGAGGGACCCATTTTGAGGTGTTTGCTTGAGTAGTCTCATAAAAACACACATATCTCTCTACTCCGAGGTCGTATAAAAGAGTCCTTTCATGAATTGCAAACTGGACTCATTGACCATCCATTTGGAGAGCCATTGGCCTTCTAACTCTTTATAATTAATGATAAAAATGTTTATATATTTAACATAGAATTTCAAAAAATCCCTTAACAACATCCACAATAACTTCAACTGACTTTTATTGTACAACATCCTTCACTCCAACCGAACACTTTAAATACTTTATAAAATATCCTTCCTAAAGTGTTAAAAACTCTCAGTCCTATTCCAAAAGTATAAGTTAATTCCCATGCCAAATAGGGGGAACTACACACAACCTCTAATCAAATAATTAGGAAACCAAGATACCAGTGCTAGCAAGTCATAAATAACCTGAGATCACCACAGTAAAAATCTAAACATTATAAATATTAGTGAGAAGAAAAAATAACGTGGAGGATCATTATAACATCCGCTGCTACAACAATTTTCATTCATGAAATTAAAGATAAAGGCATACCTGAAGAATTAAATAGGCTGAGAAACTACTTCAAAATGTCATGCTCTATCTCCTAGGTGTCCTCCTCAATAGATAATGCTTTTATTAGTCCTTGAGCATTGGAATAACGTTGGAGTTAAGCTACCTGACATCCTTAGATGATATGGATATCGACTTTTGAACAAATGCCAACTGACCATCCAGCTCAACTGAATCATACTACAGCACATGAGATCATCTAAAACATATTAGCAGAATATCAAAAATTTTAGAAGTGGATATATATCTGAATACACGGTGGGCAAAGCTAACTCATAGGTAATTACATCAATGCTCAGAATCTCAAATGGACCAATATATCAAGGGATGATCTTACCCCACCTGTCAAATCTCATCACTCCCTTTAAGGGTAATACCCACAATAATACTTTGTTACAAAAATAAATCATACAGGTCCCATATCTGATTGGCATAAGTCTAATGCGGACTCTAAGCTATCCTCAATCTGTCCTAAGTACACGAACATAGGATAGAGCCTCCTAAAATGTAAGGACCCAGATCTCAATTAGCCTTGACTATGTTAAAAAAGCTTTTTCCCAAAGTTTTTTCTAAGGGTCCTCTTTAAGGACCCTTCGCGGCTAATGGTACACACTATGAACCATTTAGGGTCCCTTGGAGGAGGCCTTGGTGTTGATCGAGGTAGCCCTGAGTAGATCATATGAAGGGTTCCACCATGCAACCCTCCACAATCTGTGGTGAACATTAAGGCTTGGTAGGAACCCTACACTTGTGTCAATGTTTTACCAAGGGTACTCACCATGCACCCTTTCACGCCCATGATGACAATTAGGACCTGAAGGGGGTCACATGCAGAATTCCAGTGAAAGGACCTTGCCCAAGGCCCTCTTGGTTTCCCCAAGTGCACCACCTCAAATCCGTACATTTTTCGTGGTGTGGGTGATGTGTCGTACACTATGTTAGATATTTAGTAGATTACATTAATGGCTTTTTGTAATCTGGCTTATATCCAAGGTCTTTTATGACTTTTATGTCTATCTTAAGACCACTAAATCAGCCCTTATTCATTCAAAAGACCTATTTTCAAATTCCCAATGCATAGGCTCTAATATTGAAGTCCTCACACTCTATTCAAGTCAAACTTCAAAGATTCAAGTTGAGGAATTCAAGGGGCTTCAACCTCAAGTTTGATTCATTCTAATACTTCTAAATTTCTACAAGGTATGTGTGATTTCATTAATGATTTCCATTCAATCATGAAGCCCTAAAATCTATTTCGTGAAATTCATTATTACTAAGTATGAGCTACAAGCAGGTCTACTAATGTAGCTTTAGTTTGATGAAATTAAGTTATAGGTTGATTTGATTGATGATTATAATATGATTAGAATCCTATAAAATTTATTTACATGAATTTTATGAGAATTGAATATTCATGGCCCCTTATATGATGAATTTATGTATAGGTTTTTTGAAGTACATTTCAATTCTTTATTTTTTAGTAAATTATATATGATTTCATCTTATTATGATATTTTGACTATGAACCTCATGTAGATTCTTTCATTATTCATGACATTTGCATGCATGAACAAGTCTTTTCATGAGATTTATCTTGTGGGTTGATACCAAATTTTGATTATTGCTATGATTCCATGAAAAATATGGTTATAAATTTCAATGTTATCACGTAATGTCAATGATATGACTTTAAGTGCCATGGGTGTGTATACACTATGATGTACAAGATGAATGAGCAATTCCTATGCATGAAAGTATGAAATGGTGTATGATTTGGCTTTTGAGCCCAACCATGTATGATTATGATATGATTTGACTTTTATACTCAAGTATGCTTCATTATGACTTATGTTTTGGCTTTTAAGATGATGTATGCATTATTATGATTTAAAATAAGTTATGATCCTATTTCCAAACATGTATAATTATATTTATTTCCATGGGATGAATACTTAGCACAAAATCAGATTGGAGGTGGGGGACTATCCCCAAGTGTCCTTATATAAAGCCTATCTTTCTCATAACTACGTGTCACTATAAGTTCATATTTATGACACTTTAAGGGATGATAACGATGATATATGTATCCATACCCACAAAAATGGGCAAGGCCCGGATGGTGAGGGTAAAGGCTACCTTTCGCAAGTAGTTTATTCTTTCTCCATTATAGAGGCAATATCAAAATTTCACGTAATAGCTCATATGGTCTTATATGTTGGTTGAGGTACCGTACTTGCTATGTTTATGTACTTGACATTAAGGCACAATGGATTAAAGGCTTATTGTTATGACATTCTTTCATATATATATATATATATATATAAGTGTGTGTGAGTGCGCACACACGCGTCTTTGTCATCTAACATGAATATGCAGTTTCTCATATTCATATGAATTACGCAACTACATACAAATGTACTAACATAACTTTTGCTTATATGATCTAACCATGTCGAGACCAGGGACTTTCCTCATCTACCACTTCACGGCTAGATTCAACTTGTGTACATTTGTTTCTTATGAGTCCTTTGTTTCAAGAACAAAACCTACCTTCTATCTACCTATTCTGTGTTATGATTTTCTTATTTCCTTGCTTTAGGGGTGAAATTGGGACATGGCTTCGCCTCTATCCTTTCTATGACTTAGAGGCATTATTGGACATCATGAAACTCTATGTACAAGCTTTACATATTTGATGCTTATGAAGGCTATGCTTGTGACTTGTCTTATGTTGATTTTGTGATAATTTGGTGATGAGATGCTGAAGTTCCTAAGTCCTTACTCTTATAGCATGACTGATATTAATCCTACCCCTTAGACTTGTTTGATGTTGAATGTGTGATGGAAAGTCCTATATTCCCATCCTTATAGCTTATGTCCTAAATTATCATCATTTAGAATTATTTATCATTAATGTATGGGAATTAGTCTCACACCAAAATGACCCCAAAAAGTGTTTGAAAATTTGATTCAACAGTGCTTAGAATTGTGATTTCCATATATCTCAAAATTCATATGTTATTTAAGAAATTCAATTTCATATTCTTGTTAGAAAGCAAATTATGTGGGAAATGATTCTAACCTGAAATTTTTTAAAGCAACCATAGCAAAATCCCAAATTTTAAAGTGTCAAATTCTAGTGTGTAGTGAGCGTTCATGGCGCGACATACCCTTGTGTTATTTCTGTCTAGTTTTTATTGTCCGGTCCAAGGCCTTTGGATCTTAGGCCTAAACCCTCCCATATGTGAAAATACCTATACTTATTCATATGTTACCTTTATATCATACAAGACATTCTCCAATACTCGCTCAAACACTTAGGCTTATATTTCTCTCAAATTCAAGTGCCAAAACCCTCTCTTGATCTGAAGGAATCCAACCACGCTTCAAGTCTCCATCTCCAATCTTCATCAAGTTAATATCTAAAGCTAAGGTATGGGGGTTTCTTTCATGGGTTCCTTTCACCCATGATGCCCAAGATTCCTAACCTTAAAAATTATATGATTTAAAGTGTATTGACTCATGGGTCTTATTTATTACGAAAATTACTGCACACTATGTTAGGGTTTCATGGAATTATGGTTGTTTTAGCTTGTTGTGAGCTATGAATCTAAGACCTGTTGTGTAATTTAATGAGGGGTGTTAATGTATATTGCTTGAGGGTGTTACCAAGTATCTATTGATGGTTTTACATTGAATTTTCTAGGATGATTTCACTCTTGAATTGGATGGTTTTATACTAGCACTACAGACTCACCAATTGTTTGACAAAATGTCCGGTTATGGATTCTTGTGTTGTTGGAGTCCCAATGCATGTCTTATGAGATAAATGATCTTACAATGATGAAAGAAATGTCTATATGAGTTATTTTCATGAAAACTACCTATGGGGTTGTAAGTAGATTGTTGGGTTCCCATGTTTGTTGTGCTCTTGACAAAATAAAGAAGGTCTTCCCTTGTTGCTTGAAATGTAAAGGTTGATGAGCTAGTTCGATGATCCCTACCAAAAAGGCTAAGCCGTAAGGTAGAAAGACTAATGATTCCTATCAAAAAAATATATCATAAGGTATGGTCATGCCATCGAAAATACCATGTTGTAAGGAAGAATAACTAATGGATCCTATCTAAAATATCATATCGTAAGATATGGACAACCTATAGAAACGACCATTCCATAAGGTAAAAAGACTGATGGTTTCCACTGAAATGATTATGTCGTAAGCTATGGTCATTCTATCAAAAAGACCATGCCGTAAGGTAGAATGAATCATGGCTTCTACACAAAAGATTATATTGTAAAGTAGAAGATGCCTTATACTACCTACCAAAAAGACTATGTCATACGGTAGTGGTATTGGTAACACTCTCCAAAAAGGTTATATTGTAAGGCAAGTTGGGATTATTTGGCCCATTTCATGAAGGTTGGAAAAAGGTTTGAGTAGGTATGCTATGTTGAGTTTACATTTCTTATTTATGATTTACAAGCATATTTTACCTTATACATTGATCATGCAATCATATCAATGTTATATTTATCTTTGATTATAATTATGCATTTCGATTGTGTTGCCTATCCCTTGCTAGCAATGCATCCTACATACTTAGTACATTTAAACGTACTAATGCATACTCTATGTCTACATGATATCACCATGTAGAAATCGATGTACCGGTTGATCATCCTCCTCCGCCACATCGTTAGTATGATTGAACCTTAAGCTATTTGGTAAGTCCTCCATCCGAGGGACATTAGTCATGAGCTCTTGCTAATTATTAAGACTACCTTTATTTTATTTATGTATTGACTATAAGGGTGAGCTCAATTGCTGATCGTGGCCCCCGCTCTTATCTATGTATTAGAGGTATTGTTGGACATGTTGTGTATATATGATATGAACCTTGACTCTCTTGTTTCTTGAGGTTATGATATGGAAGTTTGCCCTTAGTCCCAATTCCTTGTTTATGCTTATCGCTCATTGTTATTTTAATTGCTTTCGTGACCAAGAATGTGTGCTGATATGCTATGAGGTATGTTTGGGGTTCCTTTGGGTTCCCCATTCGTCGATCATGTCTAGACTATAGTCTTGGGTCATGAGAAATATGGTATCAAAGCACTAGGTTGTTAGATCCATATATATATAAGTGTGTGTGAGTGCGCGCACACGCGTCTTTGTCATCTAACATGAATATGCAGTTTCTCATATTCATATGAATTACGCAACTACATACAAATGTACTAACATAACTTTTGCTTATATGATCTAACCATGTCGAGACCAGGGACTTTCCTCATCTACCACTTCACGGCTAGATTCAACTTGTGTACATTTGTTTCTTATGAGTCCTTTGTTTCAAGAACAAAACCTACCTTCTATCTACCTATTCTGTGTTATGATTTTCTTATTTCCTTGCTTTAGGGGTGAAATTGGGACATGGCTTCGCCTCTATCCTTTCTATGACTTAGAGGCATTATTGGACATCATGAAACTCTATGTACAAGCTTTACATATTTGATGCTTATGAAGGCTATGCTTGTGACTTGTCTTATGTTGATTTTGTGATAATTTGGTGATGAGATGCTGAAGTTCCTAAGTCCTTACTCTTATAGCATGACTGATATTAATCCTACCCCTTAGACTTGTTTGATGTTGAATGTGTGATGGAAAGTCCTATATTCCCATCCTTATAGCTTATGTCCTAAATTATCATCATTTAGAATTATTTATCATTAATGTATGGGAATTAGTCTCACACCAAAATGACCCCAAAAAGTGTTTGAAAATTTGATTCAACAGTGCTTAGAATTGTGATTTCCATATATCTCAAAATTCATATGTTATTTAAGAAATTCAATTTCATATTCTTGTTAGAAAGCAAATTATGTGGGAAATGATTCTAACCTGAAATTTTTTAAAGCAACCATAGCAAAATCCCAAATTTTAAAGTGTCAAATTCTAGTGTGTAGTGAGCGTTCATGGCGCGACATACCCTTGTGTTATTTCTGTCTAGTTTTTATTGTCCGGTCCAAGGCCTTTGGATCTTAGGCCTAAACCCTCCCATATGTGAAAATACCTATACTTATTCATATGTTACCTTTATATCATACAAGACATTCTCCAATACTCGCTCAAACACTTAGGCTTATATTTCTCTCAAATTCAAGTGCCAAAACCCTCTCTTGATCTGAAGGAATCCAACCACGCTTCAAGTCTCCATCTCCAATCTTCATCAAGTTAATATCTAAAGCTAAGGTATGGGGGTTTCTTTCATGGGTTCCTTTCACCCATGATGCCCAAGATTCCTAACCTTAAAAATTATATGATTTAAAGTGTATTGACTCATGGGTCTTATTTATTACGAAAATTACTGCACACTATGTTAGGGTTTCATGGAATTATGGTTGTTTTAGCTTGTTGTGAGCTATGAATCTAAGACCTGTTGTGTAATTTAATGAGGGGTGTTAATGTATATTGCTTGAGGGTGTTACCAAGTATCTATTGATGGTTTTACATTGAATTTTCTAGGATGATTTCACTCTTGAATTGGATGGTTTTATACTAGCACTACAGACTCACCAATTGTTTGACAAAATGTCCGGTTATGGATTCTTGTGTTGTTGGAGTCCCAATGCATGTCTTATGAGATAAATGATCTTACAATGATGAAAGAAATGTCTATATGAGTTATTTTCATGAAAACTACCTATGGGGTTGTAAGTAGATTGTTGGGTTCCCATGTTTGTTGTGCTCTTGACAAAATAAAGAAGGTCTTCCCTTGTTGCTTGAAATGTAAAGGTTGATGAGCTAGTTCGATGATCCCTACCAAAAAGGCTAAGCCGTAAGGTAGAAAGACTAATGATTCCTATCAAAAAAATATATCATAAGGTATGGTCATGCCATCGAAAATACCATGTTGTAAGGAAGAATAACTAATGGATCCTATCTAAAATATCATATCGTAAGATATGGACAACCTATAGAAACGACCATTCCATAAGGTAAAAAGACTGATGGTTTCCACTGAAATGATTATGTCGTAAGCTATGGTCATTCTATCAAAAAGACCATGCCGTAAGGTAGAATGAATCATGGCTTCTACACAAAAGATTATATTGTAAAGTAGAAGATGCCTTATACTACCTACCAAAAAGACTATGTCATACGGTAGTGGTATTGGTAACACTCTCCAAAAAGGTTATATTGTAAGGCAAGTTGGGATTATTTGGCCCATTTCATGAAGGTTGGAAAAAGGTTTGAGTAGGTATGCTATGTTGAGTTTACATTTCTTATTTATGATTTACAAGCATATTTTACCTTATACATTGATCATGCAATCATATCAATGTTATATTTATCTTTGATTATAATTATGCATTTCGATTGTGTTGCCTATCCCTTGCTAGCAATGCATCCTACATACTTAGTACATTTAAACGTACTAATGCATACTCTATGTCTACATGATATCACCATGTAGAAATCGATGTACCGGTTGATCATCCTCCTCCGCCACATCGTTAGTATGATTGAACCTTAAGCTATTTGGTAAGTCCTCCATCCGAGGGACATTAGTCATGAGCTCTTGCTAATTATTAAGACTACCTTTATTTTATTTATGTATTGACTATAAGGGTGAGCTCAATTGCTGATCGTGGCCCCCGCTCTTATCTATGTATTAGAGGTATTGTTGGACATGTTGTGTATATATGATATGAACCTTGACTCTCTTGTTTCTTGAGGTTATGATATGGAAGTTTGCCCTTAGTCCCAATTCCTTGTTTATGCTTATCGCTCATTGTTATTTTAATTGCTTTCGTGACCAAGAATGTGTGCTGATATGCTATGAGGTATGTTTGGGGTTCCTTTGGGTTCCCCATTCGTCGATCATGTCTAGACTATAGTCTTGGGTCATGAGAAATATGGTATCAAAGCACTAGGTTGTTAGATCCATGGAGTCAAACACACTACATCGAGAAGAGTCTTATTTATGGTTGTGTTGTGCACTCCAACTACGAGTAGGAGGCTATGAGATATGTTAGGAGATATTTCCCTTCTTCATGTTCTATGTCGTGCTATAGTGTTGAAGTAAGATTTCCCCCTAAGATTGTTCTTTGCTATGATAGATCATGCCTAACACAAGAGAAAAAATAGTAGCATTCTCGAGGGAAAATAGGCTAATGGAGAGCATCAGGATGCTCTCACTTCGCTAGCACAAGTTGTCACTAATCAAGCCAATCAAGGTGCCTAAGCCTCTAATGCTCCTACCCTAGGTTCTAGAGTGAGAGACTTCATGTGGATGAACCCACTGGAGTTTTACAGGTCAAAGGTGGATGAGGACCCATAAGATTTTATTGATGAGATTTATAAAGTATTGGCCATCATAGTTATTAGATTAGAAGATAAGACACAGTTGGCGGCTTACCAACTCAAGGGGGTTGCACAAATATGGTTAAGTCAATGGAAGGAAGGGAAGGAAAATAATAATATGGTTCTGTGGGAGGAGTTTAAGGTATCTTTTCTTAATTGGTTATTCCCTCTTGAGCTTCGGGAGGCCAAGATTGTGGAATTCATAAAGTTGAAGCAAGGGTTAATGAGTATGAGGGAGTATGCCCTCATGTTCAACTAACTCTCTATGTTTTCTCCTCACTTGGTTACCAACCCAAAGGCTAGAATGAGTAAATTTGTGATTGTTGTTTCCGACTTGGTAAACAAAAAATATTGATCCTCTATATTGTTTAGTGACATGGAATTGTCCTCCTTGAGGACTCATGATGAACAAATTAAGGAGGAAAGTTGAGGAAAAAAAGGGGTAATAGGGACAAGAGAGCTCGACTTGATGGTGGCTCCCAAGGTCTAGAGTCTGATAATGTTCCAAGCAAGAGGGTAGCTAAGAATGGGATGTCAAACCCAAGGCCCCAAGGAGATAATAGGGTGACTCATCCTAGAGGTCCAAAGTGCAGGAGGAAACATCGTGGAACATGTTGGAGGAACACGGGCGCATGCTTTTGGTGTGATGAAATGGGCCACAAAATTTAGGATTGCCCATATTCTCAAAACAAGGGTAAAGATGGATATGTTGATCTAGAGGATGCTCTAAGATGTAATTGGTTTTATGCTCTTCAAAGGAGGAACGAGGTAGACGAGGCACCCAATGTTGCTACTTGACTTATATGTGTGTGCAGTGGTAGGTCTGGGTGCCACCATTCCCTTCATTATTTTTTTGGTTGCTTGTGACTTTCTTGTATGTGTCCCAAGTTGCTATGTGAACCTCTTAGTGTTTAAAGCTTTGTTGAGTCCATTATTGCTAGAAAGTTCATAAGTATTGTTCCGTGATCATATTGTATATAAGTGTTGCGTTGCTTGTGATTTTGTTGGATTGGATATGGTGAGTTTGGGATCATACTTAGACTGGATTATTTGCATGCATGTTATGTCTCCTTTGATTGTGGTGCCCATACAGTTAGATTCCAACTCCCTAGTGTACCCGTCCTTGAGTGGGAGGTGGTCAAGAGGTAGCAAAAGAGGTAGGCCCAATTCTTGTCTTATGGTACAATTGATCTCTAAGGGTTGCATGTATTGTCTTGTGAGAAGTAGGGATATTGAACCTATGTTATCCTATTAATTGAATTGTTGTTAGTGGTAGATGGGGCCTTGAATATCCTTCGATATGTTTGATTTGAGGTGTTATCTTTTAGTTTACTAGTGTACTGGCTATGTCTATAGTTCTCATGGATAGGGTGTTTAACTCCTACCTTGTTATGCTTGTGGCGGTCCTTGGTATTGATGTGTTTATTTGTAAACGAAAGTAGGGGAGAGCTTGTGAATCATTTGATGGTGATGTTTTGAATTTTGATGTATGTGTGGTTGCTTGTGGATCATGGGAAATGGGAGTCTTTGGAGTAACAAGAGTGTAGAGTGGAGGTTGTCTCCCAAGGGGAAGATGGTGGTTTATGGTACTGAGTGGACGATGTGTGTTTAAGGTTGGCAATTGAGTTCATGGCTTTTGGGTTTTTATAAAGTGTTGGAAAAGCTTGGTAAGATTGCATGCGAATAGGAACTTGCCTATGGGTATGGGTATGGTTCGTCCAGTTTTTCATGCTTCTAAGCTGAAGGGGATGTGTTGGTGGTGCTAATGCTCTAGAACTTTTTGAGGTTGTGGGTGTTATGAAGGATAAGTTGGCTTAGGAGGAGGTCTCAGTAGGAATGTTGGATGAATGGATAGAAAAGTTAATTAATAGTGTGTAGTGTTCGCCAAGGCCTTTTGGAAGAATCGTTAAGTAGGTAGTGTCATTCGGGGAACCGGAGCGGGCATCGAAGGCAATATCCATACCACTTTCATTCTATTCAAGATTATGATGACATGTTAAGCCCTTTACTATTCCAAGTCTTAAGTTCAGCCCATGATATATGCATACATTCATGTTTAAATTGACAAGTTCATGATGATTTTACACTTACGATGATGAGATCTTTTTGAAATGATGTTTAAGTGCATTATTGCATCCTTTGTGTGATGAAATGTCATGTTTGTGTCTCTCATATACATTTTCTTGGCATTCGATGGTGAATGTTCCCAAGGGGGAGATATTGAAATATCCCAAAAAGTGCCCGAAAATGTCCCTCTGAAGTCCTCGAAATCGTAATTTTCATATATCTCAAAATTCATATGTTATTTAAAAAATTAAACTTTATATTCTTGTTCACTGGGAAAAATTGATATGGATATGAGTATAACCCAAATTTTAGATTGACCATAGCAAAATCCATAATTTTAATGTGTCAAATTCCAGTTTGTGGTGCTACACGCTCTTATGTTATTTTTGTCCAGTTTTTGTTGTCCTATCTAATTTTAATGGGTCTTGGACCTAAGTCCTCCCATACGTGAAAACACCAATACTTAGCCATATTTTGCCTTCATATCATACAAGACATTCAACGATATTCGCTCAAACACTTAGGCTTATATTTTTCTCAAATTCAAGTGCCAAACCCCTCTCTGGATCTGAAGGAATCCAACCAAGCTTCAAGTCTCCATCTCCAATTTTCATCATGTTAATCTCCAAAGTTAAGTTATGTAGGTTTCTTTCATGGGTTCTTTTCACCCATGATGCCCAAGCTTCCTTTCCTTAAAAATTACATGATTTAAAGTTAATTGACTCATTGGTCTTATTTATTATGAAAATCACTGCATACTTTGTTGGGATTTCATGAAATTATGGTTTTTCAAGCATGTTGTGAGCTACGAATCTAAGTTCTATTGTGGGATTTGATGAGGGGTGTTGAAGTATATTGTTTGAGCGTGTTATCAAGTATCTATTGATGGTTTGACATTGAATTTTCTAGCATGATTTCACTCTTGAATTGCATGTTTTTATACTAGCACTACACACCCGCCAAGGGTTTGATAAAATATCCGATTATGGATTCTTGAGTTGTTGGAGGCCCAATGCATGTCTTATGACATGAATAACTTTATTATGAGGATAGTAATTTCTATATGAGTTGTTTTCATTAAAAGTACCTATGGTGTTGTAAGTAGATTATTGGGTTCTATGTTTGTTGTGCTCTTGAGGAAATGGAGAAGGTCTTCCCTTGTTGCTTCAAATGTAATGGTTGATTAGCTCGTTCTATGATCCCTACTGAAAATGCCATGCAATATGGTAAAAAAAACAAAAGATTCCTACCCAAAAGACTATATCATAAGGTATGGACATCTCACCGGAAAGGTCATGTCGTAAGGAAGAATAACTAATGAATCATACTGAACAGATCATATCGTAAGGTATGGATACCCTACTGAAAAGGCCATCCATAAGGTACAAAGACCAATGGTTTCCACCAAAAATATTATATCGTAAACTATGGACATTCTATTGAAAAGTCCATGCCGTAAGGTAGAATGAATTATGACTCCTACCCAAAAGATTATATCGTAAAGTAGAAGTTATCTTATACTACGTATCCAAAATACTATGTCATAAGGTAGGGGTATTGGTAGCACTCTCCAAAAAGGTTATACCATAAGGTGAGTGGGGGTTATTTGTCCCATTTTGTGAATGTTTGAAAAAGGTTTGAGTATGTATCCTATATTGAGTTCACATTCCTTGTTCATGATTTACAAACATGTTTTACCTTATGTATTGATCATGCATGTCATATCGATGTTATATCTATCCTTGCTTATAATTATGCATTTTGATTATGTTGCCTATCCCTTGCTAGCATTTCATCCGACACACTTAGTTCATTCAAACATACTAACACATACTCTATGACTACATGATGTCACTATGTAGGAACCGGTGTACCGCTTGATCCTCCTCCTCCTCCACATGGCTAGTATGATTGTATCTCAAGCTAGTTGGTGAGTCCTCCATTCCTGGGATGTTACTTATGATCTCTTGCTATGTATTAAGACTATCTTTCTTTTATTTATGTATTGACTATATGGGTGAGTCCGGTTGTTTATTATGGTCCCCACTCTTATCTATGTAGCGGTGTTGTTGTTGGACATGTTATGTATCTATGTTATGAACCTTGACTCTCTTGTTTCTTGAGGTTATGATATGGAAGTTTACCCTTTGTCCCAATTCCCTTGTTTATGCTTATCTCTCATTGTTATTTCAATTGCTTCCACGACCAAGGCTGTGTAATGATATGCTATGAGGCTTGTTTAGGGTTCCTTCGGCTTCCCCATTTGCTGGTCATGTCTAGGCTCTAGGCTTGGGTCATGGCACATACCCCATTATCCCATAGCTTGAGTCCAAAGTCCCTTATCCCTTTGTATCACTTAATTATATTTAATATGCACTTCCGAACCGATGATGTGTGTGTGGATGATATGAGGCTTGTTAAGGGACTCTTGGGTTCCTATCTCTATGTCATTCCTTGGCCCTATGCTAGGTTTATGATATAGAATGCATGTTCCATATAATCTAGCCCGGTGGACTTGAACCAACCAATAGGAGTAAGACAAAGCCTACCAAATAAAGCCTCAAATCATGCCATTTGAATGCTAGAACGGTATCTACTATTATGTGCAAACTCTGCCTGAGGTAATATCTGGTCACTGTAACCGCCAAACTCTAATGCATAGGCCCACAAAATATCCTCAAGGACCTACATAGTATGCTCTCACTGGCCACCAATTTGGGGATGAAATGTCGTACTCAGTCAACCTTGTTTCCCATCTCTCTCTGAAAGGGCTCTCTAGAAATTTGAGTTGAACTATGAGCCACAATATGATATATAGATATTAGTTCCCCATTAATACGAACTACCTTTTGAATATATATACAAAGTAACCACTCAGTATTATAACAAGACTGAACTAGAATGATATGAGCTGACTTAGTCAGTCGATCAATGTTGAACGAAATGTTATCAATGCTACTTAAAATACAAGACGAATCTATCAGAAAGTCCATGGTGATCCATTCCCACTTTCACTCAGGAATAGGTAATCTCTACAACTTTTCACTGGGTCACTGATGCTCAACCTTAACTGGGGACAGCTAAGACAACTAGAGACATAATCTTTTATATCTATCATTATTTCATCCTACTAGAAATTCTCTCTCAAATTGTGATACATTATCATTTTGTCGGAATGGATAGAATATTTGGTGTCATAAGCCTCATCTACAATTAATGGTATCAAACCCCTAACTCTAGGAATGCATAGTTATGCATCAAATCTGAGGACTACATGTGAATCTTTACTATCCTGGCAATTACAATCCTATAAAATTGGATCTTTGAGGGATGTTAATGCCTTATCCTCGTACATTTTAGCATGGATCTGGTCAAATAAGGGAAAATGAGCCTCAACATAAAGTAATGTCAATACTGAGTGTAAAATATCCAATACCATGATTCAATTTGCCAAGTACTTAATATCATAAATGAAAGGTCACTCCAGAGTAGGCTAATAAACTAGACTACCTATATCGATTGCCTTCTGACTCAAGGCATCCACAATTATCTTTCCCTTATAATACCGATACTAATCATCTTCTTGCTTATGGAAGAGACAATTATTTTTTCCTTGCCTATATGATAAAGAATTGTGAGATCATAATCTTCTAATAACTCAATCCAATGCTACTGCCTAAGAATTTAGGTCCTTCTGGCTCATAACGTATTGCAGGCATTGATGATCGATATAAGTTGCATAATGGACTTCATATAGGTAATGTCACTGTATATTGAGTTCAAGAACTATAGCCAGAAACTATAAATCATTAGTAGGGTAGTTTTACTCATGAGCTCTCAACTGTCTAGAGGCATAAGTAACAACTCGACCTCACTGGATCAAAAGACATCCCTGACCTAGGGGCATCACAATGTACTACAAATCTATTGACCACTACTGGAAGAGACAAAATAGGAGTTATAGTAAGTAGCTTCTTGAGCCTCACTAAGATATACTCACATTCCTCAGACCACACAAGTGAGATACCTATGCGAGTTAACCTTGTCAATGGTGTAGAAATAGTGGAAAAACCCTTGACAAGTAGTATGTAGTGTTCTACTAAATTAATAAAACTCTTGGCCTTAGTAACAGATGTTGGCCTAGCCTAACTACACATAGCCTCAATCTTAGTGAGATCAACCATGTGCTATAGCAATGTAACAAACTCTAACCAAAACTCACATTTAGAAAACTTAGTACATAGGTGACCCCTCAATGTCTGAAGTACAATCCTCAAGAGGTGCGTGTGCTTCTCTTGAATTGGGAGTATACCAAAGAGTTCTCAATAAAGACAATCACAAAGGAGTCAAGATAAGGTCTGAGCACATGAGTCATTATATAAACAAAAGTTGCAGGGGCATTAGTCAGCTTGAACGACTTAACCAGGAACACAAAATTGCCATAATAAGTCTAGAAGGCAGTCTTAGAAATATCAATTGCCCTGATCCTCGACATGTCATAACCTGATGTATGGACTCAAACCACTATATGCCTTAATGAATTTTAACATTCGTTCTTAGTGGTTTTTGTCCAAGGGTCTCCTTTAAAGAAACCCTCATGGCCCATGGCACACACCATAGACTATTTAGGGTGCCATGGAAGTTGAAATAGTCTTGATTGGCTCTACTTTGAGGAATTCAATAGAAAGTTTTAGTTGTGTAAACTATCATAGCTCATGGTGCCCACCACGATCTATCGGAGGGTCTTTTGGAGGGAACCCTCTACTTGGGTCCCCATGCTTTTCCTAAAGGAACTCACCATAGACCCCTTCACAGACTGTGGTATGCCCCATGCTTGAATATAGGTCTCATGTAGTGGTCCTATAAAAGGACATTCTCAAGGCCTAACTATTTCCTCAAAGTACGCCACCACGAACCCCTATATGATTTGTAGTGCCTCCATGATCCTTGGAGGGTGTTGTATAGTGCACTTCGTTAGTTTTTGCCTTCATTTTATTAAGGGTATTTTGGGAACATTGGTCCAAACCCTTTGTCTTATTAGAATTTTATGCCTATTCTAAGACCCATAAGTCGTGACATAGTTATTTCATTCACTTCATTCAATTCCTACAACTTACATACTAGAATTCAAATTTCCTAAACTCCATTGAAGGCATGCTTTGAAGATTCATGCTAGGAGATTCAAGGGTGCTTCAAGCACAAGTTATTTTTAAAATAATATTCCTAATTTCTTCAAGTATGTGTTGCTTTATTCATGATTCCCACTGAATCGTGAAGCCCCAAAATTTATTTGTTAAATTTTCATGATTCCCAATTATGATTTGCAATTAGATTTTTGTGATTTAGCTTCATTTTAATGAAATTATGTTATGGGCTGATTTCAATTGATTATTTTAACATAATTCAAGACTTATTATATAAATTTACAAGGAATTTATGGGAACTGAATATGCATGCTCTATTTTATGATGTATTTATGTTGGATAATTTCAAGTATATTTTAATTGTTTATTTCTTTATGGATTAAGTATGATTTTATCTTATTCTGATGTTTTAAGTACGAATTTCAAGTACCTATGTTATTCCTTTATCCCTAGAACAAAAGCATGCATCAAGAAGGTTTTCAATAAGATTTATGATGTAGCTTGATACCCAATTATGACTATGCCTATGATTTCCCGATAAGAATGGTTATGACATGACATGTCATCACATGAACTCTATGATATAGCTTTAATCCCCATGGGTGTGTATATACCTCTATATACAAGTATGAATGAGTTATTGGTATGCACCAAAATACGAAATGAAGTATCATTTGGCCTTTGAGTCGAGGCATGCATGATTATGATTTGATTTGGCTTTTTAAGCCCATGTATGCTTAATTATGATTTGGAAAGACTTATGTTCCTATTTCAAGCATCTATATGTATACGTATTCTGGTGGGATAATGACTTGGAACAAAATCTAGGGATCCTCATATAAAGCATACAACTCTCATAATTATATGCCATCATAGGTACATGTTTATGCAACTTTAAGTGATGAAATGATGTATGTACCACCAGCAATTAAAAAGGCAAGGCTATAAGGTAAGGGTATTGGATACATTTGGAAAGTAGTCTAATTTTTCTCCTGTGTGGAGGCAACATATGGATATCATATAATAGCTCCCATGGTCTTATATGTCAGGTGAGGTCCCATCTGCACACTGTTTATGTATTATGGCATTCAAACGTTATGGATGTAAGGTATATTATTATGAAATTCTTTCCTATGTACTTTGTTCTTTATATATATATATATGTGTGTGTGTGTGTGTGTGTGTGTGTGTGTGTGTGTATGTGTGTGTGTATGTGTGTGTGTCCCCTTATCATCTAGCACTGAAATGTTGGTTATCATTTTCATATGCATCGCATTCCTGCATAGTTCGTACATTAAAATCTACTAATGCATACTTTTTTCCTACATGATATAAGGATATAGGGACGGGGACTTTATCCATCCACCTCTTCGCTACTAGATTTGACTTGTGAGAGTGTTCTTGTAGTGAGTCTTTTGTTCCAAGGGCTAGACCCACCTTTTATCTACCTTTGCAGTGCTATGATTTTCATATGTTTTTTTGTTGAGCGTGATCTCGGGACATATCTTGGCCCTCGTCCTATTTATGTCTTAGAGGCAATGTTGAAAGTCATGAAACTTTATGTACGAGCTTGTCTTTCCTTATGTTGATATTGTTATGACGTGATGATGGGATGATGAAATTCCTAAGTCCTCACTCCTACAAAATCATTCGTATGATTGTTGCCACTTAGACTTGTTGTTAAATATGTGATGGCAAGTACGATGTTCGCTATCTCCATAGCTTGAGTTCCAAGTCCCCTTCCCTTAGATTTACTTGTTAAAATCGAGTGACACTGATTCCCATACCCCCTCATCCCATAGCTTGATCCAAAAGACACCTATCCCTAGTATCACATTATAATGCTCAAATTACACTTCTAAACCAATCATATGTGTGTGGATGTTGTAAGGCTTGTTTGGAGACATTCAGGTTCACATTCCCCATGTCATTCCCAGGCCCTAAGCTAGGGTCATGAAAAGCTTGGTATCAAATAACTATTGTTTTAAAAAAAAACTTAGAGTATAACATGCTGCATCAAGTAGAGTCTTATTCATAGGTGTAAAGTGCACCACACCTATGAGTACGAGGATATAAGGCAATTGTAACTATGTGAGCCTAGGGCTTAGACATGACATGGAGAATGGGGAACTCAAAAGCAACCCAAACAAGGCTTATAGTATATCATTTGCACATTCTTTGTTGCAGAACATAAAACAGGCATCAAAAAATAATTCAAAGAGAATAGTCTCTTATGATTCACACTAGGGAATCAATATGGGAAAGGGATTTACATGAATAACATAGTCGTCAAGTACAAGGGGACGGTAAATATGACTCAAACTATGAGGCAGTAGGAACATAAGACTTTCATCACTTTCCATTATCATCAACACCTCATAACATAACATAGGGGATAGGGTCTAAAGGATACGTCTCTTTTCATGACCCAGACCTAGTGCCTCGGAGTGACATAGTGAATGGAAACCCGAGAATCCCCAAATAAGCTTCATAGCATCCATTCACATATCATTGATTCTAAAGTGCATCTAAATAGTAAGAACATAATTCTAAGAGATTGGAACCTAGGACTCATGCTATGGGGATGTCATAGGAAATAGGAAGTAACATGGATTCACAAAACACATTAGCACATATGGACTAAGGGGCGGGTAAGTATGACTCACTCTATGGGAGCAATATGGGACTTAGGATCTTCAATATCATAACATGAACCTATAACATAAACTCATATTCAATCTTTAATGACTACAACCACTACATAACCATATCCATAATCATAAATCTCCAAATACAATACTTAGCGTATAATGTATAACAGTCTCCAAAATGTCCAATAATGCTGCTAATCATAAGATAGGATAGGGGCCAAGACATATCCTGGGCTCAACCTCAAAGTAAATAAGATAAACCAAAAGTACCATGGTGGTTAGTCCTTGGAAGATAAAAGTCACCACAACAAGTGTCTCAAGATCTAAGCTAGCTATCGTACAACGGATGAAGGTAGTCCTAGCTCGCTACAAGTTTAAATCATGTTGGCAAAAGTATATGTTGGTATGTTTGAATGTACTAAATATGCAGGCATGAAATGCACATGAACTTATTAAACCTGGATTCAATCTTAGATGAAAAGGGCACATATATAAAAAGAATCACATATCAAGTGAATAGTTTATATCAAATGCCATGAGGTATATGATGAAAGAAGTGAAAATACTTTGTATAGAATGAGGATGGGACCGTAATCGACATAATACCAAGTGAGCTATAAATTGCAACTCCATTGTATTGCCCACAACAGATCAAGAGGTGCCTTACTTGCCAAAGGTAGATCCATAAGCATTCATTATCCATAAAGGTTATAAACAAACCTACGTTAGGCACATAGTTCAAGTGAAAGAAGTATGAACCATTGGGGATAGCCCAAGCTGCCTCCCATCCCATCTGTGCTAGGCCATTATCCTACTAGAATACATATATATATATATATGTGTGTGTGTGTGTGTGTGTGTGTGTGTGCTTGTAAAGCAGACATAAGTCTTTCAAACCTAACAATACATACTTAGGCTTAAAGTCCAAATCACATTTCATAATCATGCATACTTGTGCCAAATAGCCACAACATACTTCATGTAATACTTTCATGCATAGGGATAGCTCCTTTTGGAGAATGTTCTTGAGAAATGAGTATGGACCCTTGGGGATATCAGACCCACCTCAAATCTCAATCAATGCTCCATAAACATAGTGGTGTAAACACCCATAATTGCTCAAAGAGCCATAATCATAGACATTTATGTGATCACATTCTTGTCATAACCATAATCTTGTCAAAGACATATACATATACATAATTGGGCTTGACCCACTTCATAAACTTCATAAAAACCCTAGTCATGTCTGCATATGCCATGAATGAGATGAAAAATAGCATGGGCAATAGATATTCAAACTTAGATCAATAATACATTATGAAATTCAAGTGAAAATGTAATTAAATCCACATTTAGATTATAATATAGATACCTATTCTTACATCAAGCTTTAAAGTGATATATCCAAAAATGTGCCTTGAAAGTACCCATAATGGTATTTTTTCCATATATCTCAAAATTTATGTGTGATATCAAAAATTCAAATTCATATTCAGGATCAAGGAGTAAAATAGAGTGAGAAATGGGTATAACTCCGATTTTAGATTGTATGATAAGGTAAGGGCATCTCCCAAATTCTTGTCGATAAGATTGTATTGTTAGGTAAGGGCATCTCGTAAATTCTTACCGATAAGGTTGTATCGTAAGGTAAGGACACCTCTCTGTCTAATAAAATTATATCATAAGGTAAGTTCACCCCATATTCTTACGGAAGAGATTATGTCATAAGGTAAGGATAATTGACTTCTATCGATGAGGCCATGTTGTAAGGTAGAATCAATCATAACTCTTATCGAAAGGACTGTATTTTAAGGTAAGAGGCATCTCCTACCACCTACCCAAAAGGATATGTCGTAATGTGGGGGTATTGACAACACTTTCCGAAAAGGCTATACCGTAAGGTGAGTAGGTGACTACTTCGCCAATCTTATGCATGCTTATGTAAGGTTTGAGCACATATTCCTTATTGAGCTTGTATTAATCGATTATCATTTATAAGCATGTTTTACTTAAAGCATGACATGCACGTCATATCGATATTATGCTATCTATTTACCATGAATATGCATTTTGACTATACATGGATTATGATTTTTGTTGCATTACATCCCATATACTTAGTACATATCAAAGTACTAGCGCATACTATATGCCTGCATGTTATTACCATGTATGGATCGAAGCACCTTTTGATGATCCTCCTCATGGCTAGTTCGGTGCTTTGAAGATAAGTTTTGGTGAGTCATCAAGTTTGGGAACACTAGCTATGCTACTCTTACTACTTGTTATCTCTTTATATTGAACATTTGATACTATGACGGTGAGCCCGGAAAGTGTCTTGGCCCCAGCCCAATCTAGCTATATGTGTTGTTTGACAAATTTGATATACTTATGCTATGACCTTGACTCTTGAATGGTTTTATTATTATCAAAGACTTTCCTTATCCCTATTTATCTCATTTCTATCTCTTGTTGTTGATATTTTGCTTTTGCAACCAAGGATGTGTGATTGATATACTAAGAGGCCTGTTTGGGGTCCCTTGGGTACCCCATTCGCCGTGTCACATCTAGGCCCTAGACTTGTGTTGTTACATAAATGGGACATGCACTTTCATATCTTTGTAACTTCAATGCTATTCATCATATTATGGTTTATATCACTTTAAAATCAACATTAAGAGATTGCCCATACATTAATTGAATTTATGAAACAATAATGTTCAAAACCCATATTTAAAGTAAGCTAAATTAAATCATGGAAATTGAGTGTAAAAGAGCTTGGGTCTTCTTAGTTTAAAGGGACCTAGAATCAATTCTACATACCTTAGGTAACGAAGAAATTCAAGAAGAAACTTGATGAAGAAAGAGACTTCCCTTGATTCCCAAGCTTAGTTTTTACAAGAGTTCTTTAAGAGAGTTCTTAAGAGTGAAATGAGATAAGTCTAAGTATAAGGAATGAATTTGAATGAGGTAAACAAATAAAGGTCATTTTAATGTCTTTAGGTACCATAGAAAGTCACAAATGACCCTTAGGATGAACCATAATTATGAAAACATAAATAATGAAACGAGTAGAGGAATTGAAGTCAGGGTCTTAGGGAGGGGTATATGGTTTGTGAGGCACTATATGGACCGTATACTTTCTAGTGGCCCAACACGATAAAAAATTCTTCCTGATGAAAGTCCAAAACGGTAATCCTATACTTATAAAAATTCAACATAGGCACCCTCATATGGAAGGTGTTAAGGACGACACCAAGCCATACAATTCGTGTACTCCTCCGTACCACTTTACTTAGAAAATTCTCCCTCATGAAGTTCTGAGATAATGACCCAATATATATAAAAGTTTCATTGAGACACAAATATAGAAGGCCTCACAAAATGTGAAGCACCAAATGGTCCATGAGAATGGCCATACACAACTTGCCTTGGACTCAAAATTATGGAGTCTCAAGCCCAAGGCTACCATACGGTCCTCCACATGTTGCGTATGGCCTTACACGAACCATGTGGAGTCCAATTATTGTATGACTTTGTCCCAAACTCCACACTAAGGCCCTCAAACCCCACACAAGGCCAAGGGCCACCTCAAAGAGGCTCCACACCTATAGTACCACACAGACCATGAAGGCCTCCATGAAGCGTCATCCTGGTCTAAAACTTTATGGAACCAACTTTCTAATCTCCATTAGAGTCATACAAATCCAAGGTTCTTACATTATCTCCCCCTTGGGAACCTTCACCCCTGAATGCACTAGAACAAGACTTGAAATATGGCAACCCTCACAGAAGGATGCCACTTCTGTACGTTCTAAGTTACATAACACTTACTAACATACAAAGAATTTAACACATGACATACTAATCATATTTAAGAAATGAATTCAAAATAGTTAAAGGTATAGGATTTCGTTTTAAAAGTAGTGTAGTTGATTTCTAGCTTAAGTTTTTGGTGTAAGTACCTTGCAAGTAATTTAAGCTAGTATCTTATGAGATATTCATATATTGCCCATACTATTGGAGCATGCTAAAAAGTATTACCAATGTTAAAATCCAAGGACATAAAATGTACTAGTTTCCATCTTATACGGTCATCTTAAAATAACCAGTATTTAATATAGAAATAAGCTCGCCAGCTTATATTTAACGAAAAGAGCCAAAACTTAAAGTTGCAAACCATGGTTCCATAATTTACACTAGCCTTTCAAATTTATACATACATATGCAATAGGAGAATTATGTACATGTCCCAAAACTACTACAATAATACATATGTCTAGATTCAAATGTTATCTTCTGCACAACTCCCAAATTTATCTTCAATGGCCATCATCAAGCATCATCTCTGGAACTCCCTCCGATAGAAACCACTATAACTAAGCATGATTCTTAGTGGTTTAAAAGATACAAACTGAGAACCTTAAATCCCTCAATTTACCCTTCTTAAGTCAAAAGGAAAGACAATTATAATATAATAAATAGACCAAGTGAACAAATACATAAATAGTATAAAGTAGGATCTTTAAAGATCTAAGTATCAAGGGTTCCTGGAATAATTTTTACACGATATTCAAATATCATGTTTCTGAAACACCCTAAAAAGTGCCTAAATATATGCCTCAAAAATGCCCATAATCGTAATTTCAATATATCTCAATATTTGTGCATGATATCAAAAATCTAACTTCATATTCATGATCAAGGGGTGAAATTGAGTGGAAAATAGGTATAAGCTTGATTATAGAGCAATCATAAAGAAGTTTGATTTTCTAAAATTTGTGAAAAATAGAATCGATCCGCACCCCCAGCATGACGCGGCCAGGGCGCAGACTAGTAGTATTATTTTTGTGCCAATTTTCCTATTTCGGTCCAGTTTAAGAAATTGGAGAAACCTAAACCAAAGGATAAGGGTGGCAAGGGAAAGAGTAGGGGAGATTAACATCATGGCAAAGAGGCAACCAACTAGGCGAAGGGCCCCAAGGAGTAAAAGGGCCAAAAGGCTCCAGCTTAAATGCTTCTTTTGTGAAGGACCACACAGGGGAAGGGAATGCCCTAAGAGGTACAACTTTCAACATTATTTAAGGAACAAGTATGGGAAGAGGAGAAATTAGGAGCCCTGCAACTCTATAATACAATCAAGGCAAACATGGAGGAGCCCATGAATTGACAGAAGGGAAGGTTATTCATGGAAGCAAAGATCGAAGGACATACCATCAAAGCACTCGTGGACACGGGAGTTACCAACAACTTTCTTAGAATATATGAAGCCAAAAGGTTGGGAATCCACGATGAAAGAGGACGCGGATGGCTGAAGGGGGTCAACTCAGAGCCAATGGCTACCTTTGGGGTTGCTCGAGATGTGAAAGTAAGCTTGGTAGATTGGAACTGCCCTATAGACTTCTCTATTGTAACCATGTATGACTATCCAATTGTCTTGGGTATAGAGTTCATGGACAAAGCGAAGGTCGTCCCTGTCCCTTTTGCAAACGCGATGTATATCCTAGAGGAAGGCAATACTTGTGTAGTTTTGCTAAAACAAGAAACCAAACTCCAAGAAAAGCAAATTTCAACCATACAGCTTTCCAAAGGCATAAAGAAGGAGCACCCAACATACTGTGTTGCCTTGAAGGAAGAAACAATAGTTCCTCCCACTAAAGACCTTCCCTGAGGAGTGACTCATGCCTTGGAGGAATTCTGAGTTGCAGAAAAAGTTGCCACAAAAGAGGCAAGTGGACCAAAAGATGGAGCTGGTATCTGGTTCCACCCCGCTAGTAACTGTGTCGTAACGCTTGGCACCTCCTGAGATTAACGAATTAAGGAGGCAATTAAAGGATTTGATGGACCTGGGGTACATTCATCCATCAAAAGCACCTTGTGGAGCCTCGGTCTTGTTTCAAAAGAAACATGATGGATCGCTTTGGTTATGCATTGACTACTATGCGCTCAACAAGAACACAATAAAGAACAAGTACCCAATTCCTCTCATTGCTAATTTCTTCGATCAACTTTGTCAAGCACAGTGGTTTAACAAGTTAGATATATGGTCTGGATATTATCAAGTGAGGATTGCTGAGGGAGACGAACCAAAGATGCTTATGTCATAAGGTATGCTTTGTATGAATTTCTTGTGATGCCTTTTAGACTTACGAATATTCGATAATATTTTGCACTCCAATAAACTGAGTCCTACAACCATTCTTGGATAAGTTCGTGGTAGTGTACTTGGATAAAATTGTCATTACAGCAACACTTTGGAAGATCATGTAAATCACATGAGACAAGTCTTCCAAGTACTTAGGGAGAACGCATTGTACATTATGAAGGAAACGTGTGCCTTTGAACAAAAAAAAGTTACCTTTTTAGGGCATATTGTTGGAGAGGGCAAGGTACGAGTAGATAAGTCCACAGTACGTGCCATACAAGAATGGGAACCACTAAGAAAGGTGCCAGAACTTCGTTTTTTTCCTTGGACGGACCAACTATTATAAGAATTTCATTGAGAGCTATTCAATGATAGTCTCTCCCGTTACTGACCTTTTGAAAAAGAATCAAACCTAAGATTGGGACGAGACATGTCAGATTGCTTTTAAGAAGATAAAGAAAGTTGTGATCCAGGAGTTGGTGTTGGCATTACCCAACCACACCAAGCGGTACAAGGTGTAGGCGGATGCCTCATATTTTTTCTTATGAGGGGTGCTGATGTAAAAGGGTCATCTGGTAGCTTACAAGAGTCGTAAGTTCAAGGATGCAGAGAAATGCTACTCAGTCCAAGAGAAAGAAATAACATTCGTGGTACATTGCCTAAGGACCTGGATACATTATTTTTTTGGCGCGAAGTTCATGGTGAAGACCTGTAAATGTTGCCACAAGTTACTTACTTAAGCAGAAGAAGCTGACACCAAAGCAGGTAAGGTGGCAGGATTTCTTGGCAGAGTTCGACTTTATCATGTAGTACAAGCCGGGTAAAGGTAACACTATAGATGATGCCCTAAGCAGAAAGGCAAAACTTGCCTCCATCATCAGTCCGAGTTTCCCTTTGGTTGATTATATTAAGTAGGGACTAGAGCAAGACCCACAAGCCAAGAGTTTGATGGATCTGGCAAGCCAGGGGAAGAAACACTAATTTTGGCATGAGGATGGGTACTCTTAACTAAAGAAAATCGAGTATATGTGCAAAAATAGAAGGGCTTAGAAAAGCAATTCATCAAGGAGTACCATAAATCAAGGTGGGCTGGTCACCTTGGAGATCGACAAACAGTGGTGCTCATTGAGTGAACAATGTGGAGCTCTATGTCAAGGCTTGTTATTGTGTGTCAAAAAGGCAAGGTGGAATAACATCCTGCTCCTAGTTTATTAGAGCCATTGCCAATTTCTGAGAGATCATGGGAAAGTATCTCCATGGATTTCATCACATGTTTGCCGAAGTCAAAGGGATGCAGCAACATCATGGTTTAGCAAGTACGGAGTCTTCATACCGGTCTAGACAATGTTAAATGCCGAAGATGCTGAAAGATTATTCTTTAAACATGTGGTGAGGTTTTGGGGCATACCGAAGACTATTGTCAGTGATCAGGACACTCACTTTACACGAAGAGTCTTGATGGGACTCTTCAAGATCATAGGGTCCAAACTTAACTTTTCTACAACCTTTCACCCAGAAACTTAAGCCCAAACCGAGAGGGTAAATGCTCTGCTCGAGCTATACTAAGGCACTATGTCAGTGCCAATCAGAAGGATTGGGACAAACTCCTAGACATCACCCAATTTTTTACAACCTGTAGAAGAGTAAATCAACTGGATCGAGTCCGTTTGAGTTAGCTATGGGAAAACAAGCAATGACCCCACAAACCATGGTCATTGGTTACAAAGGGCCAAATCTTGTAGCTTATAAGTTTGGCAAGAGATGGTATGAGAATTCTAACTTTTTGAAAGCATATTTAGCAAAGGCTACGAAGAAGATGAAGAAGTGGTCTAATGCTAAGAGGAGACATTTAGAGTTTGAGGAAGGTGACTTAGTCATTGTGAAGCTCCTTCCTCATCAAAGCCGAAGGTTTGCAAAGGTGCACAAAGGACTAGTAAGATGCTATCAAGGACTATTTCCCATTGAGAAACACATCGGTAAGCTAGCCTATTGCTTGACTTTACCTTCTTAATTAGATATGCATCCTATTTTTCATGTGAGTCTACTGAAGCAGTATCATAAAGATGAGGATGACCCAAGATGAGGTAAGTCAAAAGGAGCACCTACAACCATTACTACGCTGTCTGAATAGGAAGTTGAGGAAATTCTTATGCTCCGAGTTATTCCAAGATGCGGGAGTTATCTAAGTTACACCGATTACTTTCTAAGATAGAAAGGATCTCCCGATGGCCAAGAAAGTTGTGACATGAGCTTGCTTTATGGAACCACTAGGAATTGATTGAGGCATACAAGAGGTATATGTCGAGGATGTTGCCACATTGAGTGGGGAAGAATGTAATGCATTGCTCAATTTTGCCCAAGAATCATCCAGAAACATCCACCATAATCTGGAGCACTCCGAAAGGATCTAGAGATGCGTTGAACTTAAAGGAGAAGCCTGGAATTCTCTATAAATGTGTTGGACTTGAAGGTGAAGCCTGAAAGGTTCTAGAACCATGTAGATACATGTAGAGAAATCTATCCTTCGTATATATCTTAGATATTTTTGTAGAGTATTCTAGATACTCAGTTGTAGCCATTGGATCAAGTAAATCCTAGGGGGCCATTAAGGAGGTGGAGAACTATAAATACCCCTCCCCATCATTCATTTTCACCAACCAAGTAAAGCAAAGAATTGTAAGCATATTAAGAGCTAATACAAGTTCTTTCTTTGTTCATCAAGAATCCAAGTTCCTTCATAAGTTGTTTCACTTATACTTTGCTAAGCATTAGAAGTAGGCCGAGTAGCAACTTAAGAGAGAGAAGTTCACTAGGCCACACGGTTCGTTGGAATTGCAACCAAGTCCGTAACATATGGGAGGGGATCACTACTTCTTGCCCAGTGAAAATGGAAGATTAATTAATGGCTTGTTGGAAAATGTGTCGATTACTTTTGAATGAATTGTGCATGATATTCGTTATGGTGGTTAGAGTGTAAAGGTTGCTAATGAGCACCAAGTATTCGAGAGAGATATGGAACTGTGCACAGTTCCTCTTGGAGTTTTGAAGAATGGTTCCACCAAGTTCATTCCAGAGTTGCCCCAACAGAAGCTGGACACCATAGAAAGAATGGGATTTGCATTGTTGAATCAGGAAACATTCTTATTTCCTCATGTGTTCAGGGACTCTAATGATTGTAATTCTCCAGGGGAAGTCTTTCTATTTTATAACAATGACACAGTTGTTGGTGGGCCCTTATTATTAGCTCTAGTTGCTGGAGAAGCTACACACAAGTTTGAGATAAGGCCCCCTAACAATGCAGTGACCCATGTTCCACATCAAATTTGATGGAAATATGGCATTGTGCACCGTTTCTCTTGGAGTTTTGAAAGAGTGGTTCTACAGAGTTGTTTATGACAAACTTTTTGATAAGGGAACCAAGCTCAGACAAGAAGGTTCCTCGGACTAGAAGCACAGATCCATAACCACTACACAGTGGTTTAGAACCGATGTTGTCATTACAAGAATATTCAAACCTGGAGGAAGTGAGATCCCTTATCACAAACCAGTAGAATGGCCAATTTCTGACTTGCCAGAGACGTAGAGCGAAAGCAGCTCACAACTAAATTTGTTATTATATCCCCATCAGATAAAGTTGTTCCATTGCCTCTGCCCATCTTTTTAGACTTGCTAAGAAACAAGTTAAAAAGGGGATCCATGAAGAAGCTGAAAATCTTAAGATGCAAAACAAAGGACAAACTAAAAGAAACAATATTAGTAAAGCATGTTTGTAATGATTAACAAGATATTTGAAGGCAAAATGTTACTGAATCTATTTAACTGATTTAATATATTGGTATGATGTAGTACAATTGTAATGTGAAAATTGACAGAAGTCACTTTCACCATTCCTACTTTTTATCATCACAGCAATAATAGCGAGCATTTTGCTTTCCAACAATTCTAACATTTCATGCAATCATGTCAAGACACAGTAAATAAAACACAATATAATTCTTTCTCTTTATTTATATTATATATATATATATATATATATATGCAATCAACGGTACACAAAATTGGACGAACAAAATAATATAAAACATATATCATAAATCTTGAAGCACAAATCTAACAAAACGAAGCTAACACCTCGTACTTGAAACTTCGTACAGAGTTGACGCACGACCGCTCATCTCTAATCTGGTAATGTACTGTTGACAATTAAAAATTTAGAAAAGTAAGTTAGACGTGCCACTAAAATATAGAAAGATGTTCATCACGTAAAAAGGACAATGAAAAACAATAAAAGCAGCAAGTCGTTGAATTGACCAAGAAAGACAAATGACAAAGAAAACTAAAATAGTTAAAAGTAAACAACGAAACAAACACAAAGCAAGACACAAACTAAATTGAATTGACAATTAAAGCTAGGTAGGCTAACAATTTCACATTCTTGAATGAAATTTATATAAATATACGTAAAAGAATCTTGACTTGATAGGTCTAACTTTGGTTTTGGAGTTATCCAAAAGAGCTCGCCATACTATAAATAATATTAAGTTGTTTATTTTAATTTTTTATTATCTGATAATAACCCTGAATGGATATTTTAGGATTAACAAAAGTTTCATGATAAACATAAATGACACTTTTCCACTTCTTACTTTAATGAAGCTCTAAAAATCTAGTAATACGTATCACACAGTATTATTGCAGTCATTTTTTGAGAACAACAAATATAAGATCTTAGAGACAATGGATTTACGATAGAGTTAAACTGTGCAAGTAGCTACAAAGCAGTATCAAGGAGTACAAAAGAGGTGATAAACCTGCATGACAAGATTAGCGCTACTAGGTAATATTTAAAGGTATGAACATGAGCTCTCCTTTGTCTAATACAACCTTATAAAGCTTTAAATAAGGAAATAAAATCCTACAAGTGTATATTATTTGAATAATAAGACATCGATCTTCGATATCAAGTGTCCTTTAGTACATTAACAAAAATATGTTGGTACTAAATTGAATATTCATGGTAATATTTTCTGGACTTAAGCATTAGGGTCGAAGTGAGGTTGAGATAGTTTGGTCATGTAAAGTAGAAATGCGTAGATGCCCTGGTTATAAAGTGTGAGAGGTTAGTTGATCTAGACTTAAGCATTAGGATTGAGGTGATGAGGTTGGCCATAGAAGTACTAGGCTTGAGGTGATTAGGCAGGATATGGTACAACTTCAGCTGACATCACACCGAAGACATGATGACCCTTGACAGAAGGGTGTAGAAGCCAAAGATTAGGATAGAAGGATATCAGGTAAGCGGACATATTTTTCCCCGTTCTCAAAGTACTGTTGTTGTTCTTGTTGCTTTTCTCTATCCTTAGATTACTATTACAACCTGTTAGTATTTAACCTCTTTATACTATTTTCTTGTTATTTCAGCATATTATTACACCTCTTTTACATTGAAAAATAATCTCTCTCATTCTCAAGGTAAGGATAAGGTCCGCAAATATTCTACCCTCCTTGGACCCTGCATATAGGATTATAGTGGGTTTGTTGTTATTGCTAAAGGATATATAACCCACAATGATTGCATTATGCCAACTAAATTTGCCCCAAGTTACTGGGTGTCACTTTTTTCTTGCATTTAGCCTATTTTGTCTGGTTTTCTTATTTCAGCATTTACTACATAAAGTGAGCACGCAAACAATGTTGATAAAGGAAGATTATAGAGTTTATCCAAACAAGGAACTGAACAACTATTTCCAGAGCTAAAAAATAACAAGGCCATAAACAGAAACTAAATCATACTTGAGTAATTTGTAAGAAGAATGATGAAATAAGATGATTATAGAAAGAAATTAGTTAATTATTTACCATAAATGATAAAGGTCAATCATTTAAAAGAAATATAAAATTTTGTGTCAATAATATAGGTTGGGTTAAGTGCAATACTGATGGAGTGTCACACCCCAAACCTAGGCCCTAGACGTGACCGACGAATGGGGACCCGAAGGAACCCCAAACAAGCCTCATAGTGTATCATTACACATCCTTGATCGCGAAAGCAATTAAAATAACAATAAGAGATAAGTATAAACAAGGGGAATTGGGTCTGAGGTAAAGAGTTAAACACTTAAATAACATAAATGTGTCAAAGATCAAGTGTAATACATAAATTATCCAATAACACCTCTAGACATAGAACTTAGCGGGGGTTACAACAAACAATCGGGCTCACCCTCATAGTCATAAGTATTCCAAAATATACAAGATGTAGTCTGAACATAAGCATGAAAGAAGATAGATATTATCCCTGAACATAAGGATTCATCAAAAGCTAACTTGAACAATCTGTCTAGCCACTAAGAGAATCAATAAGGGCTCCGATTCCTACATGGTAACATCATGTAGGCATAGAGTATGCGTTAATACGTTTGAATGTACTACGTATGTGAGGTGCAATACATTTAACTTACCAAAAGCTGCATATCAACGTTAAATGACAAGGCACATAATATCGAAAGAGTTGACGATCAAAGAATGTAATATAACAAGATGCTATAAAAGTCATGATGCATGAAATGTAAATGATGCACTCGCTTATATATATATATATTTGGGATATGACTTCAACTAACATAAGTAAGACTAAGCGGCTTTCACTTGGAATCCCGATGAAATCCCCTCATCGGTAAATAGGTGATCTACTTTCGAAGGGTAGACCATACTTCACCTTATGGGACAACTCCCTCTTCATATGAAGTAACCTTTCTTACGGGACAACTCCCTCTTCAGATGAAAAACCTATGTTAGGCACATAGTTCAAGAAAAGTGAGAGGGCCCTTGGGGTTAGCCCTAATGTCCCCAATCCATTGGTGCTAAGTTGTCATCCCACAAGAATAAATATATGTATACATACATATATATATATATACAGACTTTCAAATGACATAAATCATTTCTGAAACCATTGCAATGCATTCTTAGGCTTAAGGCCAAAACATGATTTCATAGCCTTTATACTCATGCATAGGAATAGCCCATTCATATACAAAATAATGCAAGAACCCAAAATGATCAAAGAGCCAAAATCAAAGACATATATGTGATCACAATATTGTCATAACCAACTTATCCAAATCATACATTAGAACATAATTGGGCTTAACCCATAACATAACTCCCATAATAACCCATGTACATGAAAGCATATGCTATGAATAATGAGAGAATAACATAGGTAATTAGGATTCTATCTAAAATCAATAATATATTATGAAATTCAATTGAAAACATAATTAAATCTACATTTAAATCCATAGTGTAATCACCCATGCATTTAGAAGTCTTAAAGGGGATATTCATAGTTGAAATTCCATAAACCCCAAAGAAGATCCTCATATAATAGTTTAAATCACATTAAAATCATCAAATAAATACTACCCATGCATAATTAGAATTTTAGGATTCATAATCTTCAAAACCCCAAATTGAAAGTAAATAGAACTCCATGCGATTGCTAAAAATAATTTTGAGTCTCCTTGATTGACAGAAAATCAAGGATCAACCCACATACCATAGACCTTAAGTTCCTTGAAATTGAGTTTGGGTAGAATGGAAGCTTGGAAGTAGGTCTTGGAATCCAAACTTGTTCTTGGATTTCCTTCAAATTGAATTAGAGCTTGATAGAGGCTTTTGAGAGGATTTGGGAGTCTAATTGAGATGAGAGTAGTGAGTTTTTATCCTCTAGAAGATTTTTTAAGTCTTTTAGGAAGGTTAAGATAGCATTGGAAGTCTAAAAAAGGCATTAGAGTAATTAGCATTTAGGAAAATGCCATTAGTGAAGGAATAGAAAATTTTGCAAAGTCGTGTCCTATGGAAGATCCCATGGGTTGTGTGGTGCTCCACGGGTCATGTGGAGTGCCCATGACAAGGTACTTGGTCTAAACATTGAAGTTTAAAATCAATTGGAAAAAGATGTCTCATCGCGACCACGGAGGCCTCCACGGTTCGTGTGGAGCATCACGGACCATGTGGAGGCTTGTGGCACCATACTTGGTGCTGGAAAATGTTGCCCAGGCTCCACTCCAAGGACCATGTGTAGTGCACCATGCCACGGGTCGTGGCGAGGGGCGTGGCACAACACTTAGCAAGAAAACTCCCCCAAACGCCCAATATTCATCTCTTGTACTCACCCCCACGACCAGCTACATGGCCCGTACAACTGGTCGTGCCCCATGTCTTAGGCCAGAAATGGCCTTTTACAACTCAAGACACCTCACATAGTCCGTACAAGATATCACTGCCCGGATAGGTGCCTGTGGGGCTTCACTACACGAGAGGGTCTCACAAAAATGGTCATAACTCCTTCATCGGACATCGGAATGAGGTAAAACAAAGTGTGTTGTGAAGATACCTCAAAGGGATTTCATTTGACATATTACACGTCACCTAATTCTAGATGTAATAAGAGTTATGCTTATTTAAAGTAGACCCTTCTACCAATACTTGTGTCGAACTTAGCCAGCAAAAATCCTTTTGAGCATGGCTTGTCCTAGGGGCCCATGACGGCCTAAATGATATATATAAGCTTTGAAATTCTGGGTCCTTACATGGAGCTTGTAAAGGAAACCCAGGCACCAGTTCCTATGGTTTCTGTCTAGGAGATGAAAATGGAGATCTTATACATGCTGAAGCTGGGTTGGTACCAGCACTCTTGCACAAGCCATGCCGTTCTAAGGCAATGAATTACTGTAAAATGCATGTTTTTGGGAACATTACCCTAGAAACTAATTCCCTATGCCTAATGAAGGTCCTAAGGAAATTCAGCAGATATTAGGGATAAGCAACATAGTTACAATGATTTATATCAGGGAGTTTCTACCTTGCACAGAAAAGAGATCTACATATAGAATCTTGGAGAAAAATAATGTTCAGGGACATCCTTTAAAATATCTTGCAGATCTGCATCTTCAAGTACCAAAATAAGTGATAAGAGCGTCCATGGTGTGACAGATCAAGCACCATTTTCTGCATGAAAGGATAAATGGTCTGAGCACACGGAGAGAAAGCTAATGGATCGGAGGCAAGAACAGACTTACGGGTTAATATTGATACTGATTTGGATCTTCTATTCTACACGAGAAGGCAGCAACCGAGGAGGTGCATCACAAGCTTCACTGGTGGATTCAAAAACAAGTCAACCAAGGAAAAAGAAGGAGCAAATACATGCGGGGAAAAGTTAATAACACAATGAACAACACCATCACCGTCTACTTAGGAAAAGAAGGGACACATGGAGAAGTGGGAATGTGGGGATTAGGAAAATGGAATATGGAAGTCACTAGAACACCCTACTTTGTAGGGTCAGATATGTATGTTGTATGGGCTGGGCCTCCAGGTAAGAAATTGTAATCCTTTTTTGTTAAATTAATGAACAGGGCTCCAAGCCCAAATTTAATTTATTTTTTTAAAAAAAGAGAGATAAAACAAAGTTAATTCTTGGATGTCAGTATCTTAATAAACTTTAGACATTCCTTTAAAAAAGATCTAAAGTATAACTTATCTCATTCTTTTTTCTCAACCTTCAAACACGATGTTCTAATACTAGTGTGATACACCATCTTTGCATCTTCTCTAATCCCAGTAAGAAATGCTCCATTCATAGTGGCTGGATAGTGCCTGACAGTTATCTTCCTCCCTAGCAAATAAAAGTCTTCCTCCACCCATGGTTTCTGCTAAATTGTCAAAGTCTTCTCCTAATGCACCCACAACAATGTTGAAGTAGGAACCAAAGCTGAATGGATCGCTACCCGATCTGGTAAATACAATTTGTATGGGCTATGGGAAGTTAATTCCTTGTGGTTCATATATACCTGATAACAATATCCAAATCTCATCACGACATTAGCTCCATGAACATAAGAAACATAAGTTTCTTCTTTATTGTAATAGATGCATTTTCAAACATATATGCCTGCGTAGCACCAAAAATAAACAACAGATGATGAAATCAAATCTGAAGGACATAGTTGAGACAAGAAAAATGTAAAGAGTAACAGATTACTCACTTTTCTCAATACATAACTCTAGTGTCTTCCCTATTTTAAGAAGAGACAGAATATTAAACAAAACAAGATCCTATCTGTGCAGTAGCTTTTTAAAAATAAAAAAGTAAAGGATCCCCTACTTTGTATTCCAGAGTTTCTCAATTCTCAAAAAATTGAAACTCAGTGGATACAAATCGGCATAGCACTGAAACTCTATCAAATGCTCAACTCTAAATCAAGATATCATGTATTTACTTCTTAAACAACTCCATTCTTATTTCTTTGCTAGCGGAGTTTATTATTCTTTACTTGTTACTTGGCCACCAAATAATATGCTATTCAAGAGAAATAAGAACAATATTTTCGTATACTGAAAGCAAAGTTAATGTGGTACATGGAATTTACCTTTTAAAATTTGAAGAACTTTGGTCACCGCATGGTTAGGGGTCATTATCTCAAACTTGTGTGCAGCTTCTCTAGCAACCAGAGCTAATAATAAAGGCCTACTAGTAATTGTTGCATAGCTATAAAACAAAAAGAATTTCCCCTGACAGCTATAATCATCATTAACATGACAAAAATATCAACATTAGAGTCCCAGAACACATAAGGGAATAACAATTCAACCTTATTCAACAATCCAAATACCAATTTTTCTATTGTGTCCAACTTCTGTTGGGGCAACTTTGGAATAAACTTGATGGAACCATTTTTCGAAACACTAAGAGAAATTGTGCATAGCGCCATATCTCCCTCGAATACTTGCTCCTGAGCAGTAACCTTTGACTATCACTATCATAACGAATAGCATGAACAGTTCTTCCAAAAATGATAGGCACATTTTCTGCTAAGGCATAAATTAATCTTCTATTTCCACTGGGCAAGAAGCAGTGATCCCCTCCCATATCATAGGGGTCATCTTGGTCCCAAAATTCTAAGGAAATCTTTTAATGCAAACCTACATATATATATTCCAGATTTGCCATATGCCAATTAAACAACCTCATCTCCTCATCATTCATCACAACACCAAAATCCTCTCACGAATTCTCCAATACTACTCCAAGAGAAATATCCTCAGATAATTCTAGCCTAAGCTTATTTTCCCTATCCAAAAGCCCATTATAAGCAATCTCTACTTTATTATCCAAATACTCATCCACAAGCTTTCCATCATCACGATAGAGTGGACATTGGTCTCTCACCTTATGAAGTGTCTGTGATAATTGTAATGCCAACAAACTAAGCAAATTCCCTAATGTACCTATCAAAACACTCCCTCCTAAATCAGCAACTATCACCTTATTTTCTCTTCCATCTTTTTTGTATTTGCCCATTCACCAGCACACTTTTATCCCTCTAAAACAGTAACCTCAATGCGAAATGACATTGGTTGCCTCGCAGCCGCCAATCCAGCAAAGACTTTTCCTTATAACAATCACTCTACTCTTACTTGGCTTAGTTGGAATCCATCCTTAATTGATAAAGCCACCCAAAATGAATATATCCATATTATAACAAGTAGTTATACACAGAAACCAATAACATACTATAGCATTCAAGTATAACATCAACAAACATACTTTGCTCACCCTAATTGACACATTTTCATGCTAATTTGTAATAATATGATTTCTAATTAAAATATAATTATACTATTCAACCCCATCAACTACAATAACTTCCCTTGCATCAGTTTCTTCATCCAAAAATGTGTCAGATGAAAACCCAACACTTAAAGCAATTAAAACCTCCAAAGTCGACTCTTTGTTTATACAACTAATCTCGTTCAAAATATCTCAGCTTCTCGAATTGACACTTTTATCCACTTTAGAACTACTACTTCTCTTTACAAAATTAGAACTTTTGACTTAGGATTCGCTAAATTTACCTAAAATAGATGAATAAAACAATGTAGATTGTTATTCATTGGTTTTTACCGAGAAAATTACTAGATAACTGGTTCAAAGGTTGTTTGCTACTTGATGTACCTCATTTTTTGAATTTGTGTGTTCAGTGTTGAGTCTAAGGAGAGTTTATGAGGAGTCAAGAGTTTTAGTTGTTGATAAAATAGTAAGATGAGTCCTAGTTGATTTGTGCTTGCACACCCAGCTTTGCTCATCATTCGACGATGAATGATCACTAAGGTGAGATAATGTAAAATTATCAAACTACCCCTAGAGGAAATAATTATGTATTATGGACTTTTAGTTAATAATTGTATATTATGGACTTTTAGCTAATAATTGTGTATTATGGACTTTTAGCTAATTTTTGGGTGCATAAAGTTCTGATTATCTGCTCGTGCCAAGTCTATTTCATTCGCCGGTTCCCGGGTCGGTTTTGGTCGTTCACAGGAATAGCTATGTGTATTTAGGTATGATTTTTCGAAGTGTGGGGGACACAGTAGGACATGTTGATGTGATGATACGTGGGCGCAGGGACGACGATACGTAATGCCTGTGACCCACCTATCCTATAAAGTGATTACAGGGACGGCGATACGTAACGCCTGTATTTCACT